>CM043117.1:71607414-71707784 GCA_023701765.1 Hylyphantes graminicola | reverse complement strand
TTAACAGTTGCTTTGGGTGTGCTTACTCGGGTGACCGGCTCGTCACTTCTCTTGGACTGGTCACTTAACTTACGTCGCCCTCCCCAAACCAAGTCCATTATGTATGCTTTAGAGCGATGATAATTTAATCTAAACAAACCCCATAAATATAAAAAAAAAACGTTATTTTTTTTTTAAAATGCCACTCTGCACAATATTAGATTATAAGTCAGTCAACAAAAAAATTTGAACCTACTTTTTTTTTTTTTTTTTTGGTCATTGAGGCAATTGCAAAGTTTAGTTAAGATAGAAATGATCGTCGGCACTTCGCACAAGAGCTACACGAGGGCTATTTACGACGTGGACGTCGTATTTTAGAACCACAGTCGGTGACACTATTCCTACTTCCTCCAATGTGACGATCCTACACTTGAGTAGGCGCCATCCAACGCCATCGTTAAGGGAGACATCGTAGCAGCGATGGGGCATAATTCACGTGCACCCCTGGGGGGGGGTGGGGCGGGGCGGGGTGGGGTGGGATTATTCGTCTTTCGGGACATTTTTTGCTTGCACGGGCCCCTCCTTTATAGGTCGGCCAGTTATTTTGGCGTTGCCCGAACCCGAACCTGGGAAACCTTTCGCATGCTAGGTGAACGCCTAACCGATTGGGGGCTCCCCAGCCAAGGTTAGGTAAAATTTGCAAGAAAATGTTGATGAATAATCGTACTTATCAATTCAATATAGAGGCGAATAATTTACTTCCGTAATTAATTTACTCTTAAGATCTAGTCATTCTCTTTATGAAAGGGCTCGAATAAACTCCTAAGTTTAAGTACACTTTTTTTTTTTATTTTTACTTGGACAATTTTTTTAAAAAGATAACTAAAAACCTTAAAAAATTAAACCGTTTACAAAAACATTCATCCTGTAGATAGCACGTGTATATTCGTTTTTGTGAATATAAGCGGCACCTTCCAACAAGATAAATAAAAAAAAAATCATTTCCGAGATCTTATGCGCGGTATTTTTTTATTGACTAGTTTTTGTTCTTTCTTTTTTTAAAACATTGCCACAATACAATAACCTTTACAGATTTGCGAAACCCCCCCCCCCCGCCCCCCCCCCCCACAAAAAAATAAAACGTTAAACATAAAAAGAAAAAATTACGGCTCCAGAACATCATATCATCAGATTTGGCACGCTTTTTTTTTAAATCCCACTACGAGTAGATTTAAAGAGTTTCGTTTTTGTTTTACGCAGATTTAAAAAATAGTCATTCCTTATGGATTTTTTTCACTTAGGACTTTTTTTTTTATCCTTAATGTAATATATTTTTTTACTATAATACGGGTTGCTGGGGGGGGGTTCTGACCCTAAACCCCCCCCCCCCCCCCGTGGTTTGCGCGCACTGTCTTGTTTATTCGAACTTGTCTGACTTTCGTTTGTTGTCCTTAGTAGGTTATTACTAATAACCAACATAGACATAGAATGGATTTCTCATAAGAGAAACTTAATTGTTTTCATTGACCTGCCTAAAAACATGCATTACTAATTTTATGTGTTATATTTTTGGAAATTTGTATTTAAAAAAATATTGAAGAAAATTCCAAAAAATTTCCTTGAACTGCCACAATCACTGGCAACAGTCCTGGTCACGTGTTCGCAACGGTAAACACTCGACTTCTCGAGGGGTTGCTTTTAAATTTAGAAACTCCTTTTCATTCTGCGGAAGATGGAACGGCGACCTTCAACATTGCATCAGCACTGGAGGGAGAGAAGACAACAGGGTTGCCGCAAAAATCGATAATGGTCGCCAAATATCGTCGCCAAGCAGGTTGCGTGGGTGTATTGATGGTGAAGAATTTTAATATTTTAGGACAATTGAGTTTTCGGTAGGATGGTGTTTTTTTTTGTTTACTTTTATTAGAAAGCTGGAAAGTTTAACGGAAAAGTTGGTAGGAATTTTTAATAAAGATAAAGCTTGTTGAATAATGGTGTTGTATGGTTTAAAAAATATATATATTTAGCCTTTTCATGGGGCTGCCTGTAACGTGTATATTTATACAATACAACGTTTTTATCAACTTTATAGAAAACTACACTTCTTTCAGCATTTAAATCTTTCATAATGTGAAGTCTTTTTTTTTTTTCGTATTTATGTCGTCTCTCATTTTTTCAATTTATGAGTTAAAATAACTCCAATTAACCGAAACGATTGGAAACCTAACCACTTTCGGATAATCAGAAACTCAGATAATTGAAGTATTCCGGCAAAAATGGTATATTTCTATCAATAACAGCTACAGCGTATTTGAAGCATTTTTCCAAAGTAGCGGGTCGATCGTGACGAACACTACGATTACGATGTTTAGAAAATCCAGGCTTTAATCCAAAAGTTTATCATGTGTAAAATTTGGATTAAGCTGGGCCTGTTTTAAACTTTGACTGTTTTTGGAATAAATTCTCAAGCCTGTTTTAAAATACAAAAATCAGTAATATACGTGCTCGTTTTAAATTGTGGGTTTTAGGAGTCGAAAGTCCAGACGGCGTTAGCGTACGACGTCGCTCGAAGTTCCGTTTGGTGCCCGCTCAGGTGTCGACTTCGTCACTTGACCAGGGTTCTAAATTACGAAGCGTATTGTTGTGTTAAAGCTCCTAAAGGAGGCTACAAATAGGCAGCTGGAATCGATTACATTACGAAATCAGTCCCCAATAGCCAGCGTGTAGGGGCTGTAAGAGCCTATTGGTCAGGACCCTGGGACTTGAAATCGAAAGGTTGAGAGTTCGGGCCCCGGTTGCACGATGACTTACCGCGTATTACGCGGTGTACCGTGCTCGTAAAATATGTTGGGTCCGAAAGTCCGGTGGTCGGTCATTTGCCCAACAGTTCACCATGGGTACAGGTTCCTGGAGAAAATTTCCCTCCCCTTCAGGAATGTCTAAATTGTGGAGGTGGCGACAGATGGCATCTGTTGACAAATGGCGGCTTCTGCCATACGTGTTTGTGTGTGTCTTGTGTTGTCCTACTTGGACGATGGTTTATAAGCGGGTCCTTGCGACCAAGCACACAAGCCTGAAAATATATGTCAACCAATCCAATCCAATCCAATAGCCCTCGAGTATCGGTGGCTGAATGGTAAGTGTACTAGCCTTTGGAGCTGCTGGGGTCGGGTTCGAATCCCGGTCAGGCATGGATGTTTGTGACTGTCAATAAATGTTGTTATTTGTCTATGTGTCATTCATTTCTTTGTGACTGTAAAAATTCTTTCTGTGTCTGCCCTACTTGACGAAAGCTTAGTATAAGCGGTTCTCTGAACAAACACACAAGCTGGAATATATATGTATCATACCATACCATACCATGCCCTCGAGTAGCTCCTGTGTTATTTCAACCAAAACTGATTCCCAAATCATTTTTTCCTTTCTTTTTTTATATTTATTTCAATTGTTAATTTAATTGTTATTTATTTTGTTCATTAAGTTTGAATTATCTTCGCATTAGAGGCTACACTAGGGCTATTGCCGACAGGCGTCGTAATTTAAAACACAGTCAAGTGACGAGCGACAAAAAAAAATCTGAGCAACCTTTTAAAGGTGTCGTTAAATTGAATTGTTCTGCCCTAAAAAACTTGTCGTTTCATGTCACCAAAGATAGAGATCCTAATTGATGCAACAACAGTGTGCTGAAAATTTTCATCATATTTTCAGTAATTGGTTGAATTCATTTCCCGGAATTTTGCTTCTTAAAAAAATTAAACCTAACAAATGTAAATTTAATACAGAAAAATATGATAAAATATTTCATCACTAGCAACTACACACCGATTATTATCGTAAAACCAATACACAATTTTTTAAACAGTTTACATCCACATATTTAACCAGAAACATTGCAACTTATTAAAGAATAAGAATTAGCAAAAAAAAAAATTATGGAACCCTCAATATTTTGTTTCGAATTTACGCTACATATTTTTTTACCCTCGATTTATTTTGCGCAATTTACTTATTTTTGAAAACACTCAACATTATCAGGTTTCACAACATAACCATACATTAAAAAGGATATGACTAGGGAATTATGCAGGATTTTTTTTTATACTTTATGAAATTTATCAAACAGATGAAATGTATGCATTTTGAATTAAGCACCAAAGTGATATGTTCTGTGATGGTTCCCCATTATGTGTTTTGAGTTTTTGAGAAATTATAGTAGAAAAATGAGAAAGTTTTTTTTTTTTTCTATTCTTTTTACAGTGTTTAAATGTTATTTGAATACTTCGGACTTATGAAGAAAAGGTCAAGTAATTTAATATTTTTAAAATATTCTTAAATTTTTTTTTGGTTATATTATGTGTCACTAATATGCGACATATGTTTTTTTTTTTTTTAAGTATAGTGGTTGCAATTTTCAAAAAATAACTCATTGAATAATAAATAATTAAAATGGAAAATTGAATGTATAAATAAATAATTAATTCAATGAATTTGTACAATGAAATAAATACATTAATGAATCCATAAGAAAGAATCAGTTACATATAAATAAAAAAAATAAAAAATAAGTAAATTAAAGTAAATATAGTAAGTAACGAAACTCAATAACTAAGTAAATAATGTAAACCCCCTTGTTTTTTAAACCAACTTCTTCAAAAAAACATTGGACATATTTTTTCAGAATAGTAAATTTTAAAACTACCTTTGGCTGACAGTCAAAAAATAAATATAGAAAGCTTTGATATAGCCTTAAAAAATATTCTTATAATGAATTATTTAAAAGTCGCCAAAGAAAAAAGCGATTTCAAATCAAATCCGGCAAACCTTTCCCATTTCAAGGATACAACCTGGTTTAATGGACGTATGGTTCCAATTTTCACAGTGCATCCAGACTTCGTAGAAATCGAGCAAAAAAAGCGAGCAACAGAGACAGGAAATATAGTCGATATCTATTTTTTTTCGAGTCCCAGGAGATGCAGTATAGGAGAGAGTTTCTATTACTTGTTCGATATCTGCCAGAGAGGATTCAGAGAAAACGGAGCTGTATTGGAGGAAATAAGCAGTATCTACAGATACGGGGAAGGGAGGTAGGTGACGCAATAGTAAAGTTGTCATTTGGTTGTTCGGTTGGTGTGTGTCAGAGAACTTGTTTGACATGACATTTGCGTAAAATGTCAACTGGTTAATTCCATGTAACTGTAGTGTAAGTCACAATTTAAGACGATATTGCGAGCTTTTCAAAATAGAAAACTCAATCAAATTAAATAAAGTGTTTATATTAAAAACTGTTTTTTTTTTTGTAAAAAACCTATATGAACCGAAAAAACCAAATAATGTATTTTCATAAGGATATTATAGTGTGTTGATTAGTATCTAAGATGAAAAGTAACGTAACAATAATTATCAAAGATGACATATCATGTATGACATCATTAAGAGTTAAAACATTAGTCATTTCAGTCAATTTCTAGTCATATCACAAAGTAGTCCAAAAATACCTTCTTTTAATTCTGTCTGTGAATATTTAATATAAAAGTGAATTAATAAAAGTGAATTAAAAGTGATTTAGTTTAGTTAAATAATTAATTTAATTAATCCACGTTTTAACTCAATATGTTTACATAGAAGGTATTTTCCAAAGCAAAAAGGCTGAATTCGATATATTATCTTTTAATAAGTTAATGGGATCGATTAGAAGGTTTTTTTTTGTGTGTTGAAATATATCAAAAAATGTTTTGTTCGCCTGTACAGTAATTTTTTCCCCTTGGTGAGCCATCCTATATTGTTTTGTTAATTTGTTATTTTTGTTTTTGTAATAATAATATTATTATTATGCCTTATTAAACGCAAAACTCAATTATATTCGTAAAAGTATATAGATGTGTTACACTGGCGTTAAAGAGTTGAAATTGCTTTGAAAAGGGAACCGAAAATGCTCGAGAAATAATTCTACTTATAAACTTAATCACAAAAAATTGCAAGGTTTATGAATTGTTTTAGATGAATTCACCACAATCTAGCAAGGAAAATTTACAGTACCATACAACTACATTCTACTAAAACTGAGGCGCTGAAGTCAAAATAAGTATGTATTTTTGCATTTACGACGTGACACTTTGGAAAACAATAGAATATTAAGATTAACTAAAAAAGCAAAAAGAACTCTGATTTTTATTGCTTTGTATTGTTCGTTTTTTATGTTAAACATCAATCAAAAATACTTGTTTACTGAAGTATATGTCAGGCAACTTTATCATTTTGTCATCTATTTTAAGACATTCTGTGTTTCAGAATGAAAAATTTAAATATTTGGAAAACAAATTGTTTTATTCAAGTAAAAGGAAGCAATTTCTCCGAGTTTAATGCCCATCCGCAATGTTAAATCTAGGTGATTGACAATGTTTTAAAAATTCAAACAATTAAGTTCCAGTGTAAATGGATTTTTTCGTGTTTTTTTCTTAAGGTAGGCGAATACTCAAAATTCTAAAATTTTTACTATTACTTTAATCTTTTCCAAATTTGGCATAGTGATTTCAAATATAATGAACAAAACTATTTAGGCATTTTTTTTATTTAAATATAATTTATTTATTTTAAAAGGTGTTTTTCAACTAAAAAAAGAGGT
This sequence comes from Hylyphantes graminicola, assembly GCA_023701765.1. Lineage (NCBI taxonomy): Eukaryota > Metazoa > Arthropoda > Arachnida > Araneae > Linyphiidae > Hylyphantes > Hylyphantes graminicola. The sequence goes on along the minus strand of CM043117.1, from coordinate 71,701,183 downwards.
CTACGCTAACAAGTCTACCACGTTGAATTTTCCTCCTATAAACATTAACTATATGTTAAATTCTTCGTTTTGAACTGATCGTTGCAATGACCCTCTAGAGTAACACACAAATTACAAGAAAAGAAGATATTTTATGAATTAACTAAAAAAAGATTTTTTTCTATTAACTTACACTTGGACATTTTTTAAAATAAAAACTAGCATATTTACACCAGATGTTAGAGGTTTATGGCACGGATATATATTGAAATAGCATCTGACAAAAATTTCAGTTAAATTAATGCAAAACTTATTATACAAGAAGTGTTAGCGTAAACCCCTTTTTTTTAGTTGAAAAACACTGTTTAAAATAAATCAATTATATTTAAGTAAAAAAATTGCCTTTAAAGCATTGTTCATTTTATTTGAAATTACTATGCCAAATTTGGAAAAGATTAAACTAATAGTAAAAATTTTAGAATTTTGAGTATTCGCCTACCTTAATGTATAAGTTCCTTCAAAGATGGAAGTATTGTTTTGTAGTAAAAAATATGCTTTGAGTGGTGGAAAATTTTTTTTTTTTTGAAACTCTGACAATCCGGTTACTTGAGTGAATTTATTTTCAGTCTTAGGCAGCAATATATATGATTTTAATTTTTTTTTTATTCAATTTAAAAACTTATGTATGTTATCTCGTATTCAATTTACATTACATCAACTCTTTTTTTTATATATTAAACAATTAGCTGAAATATATATTCGATAACGCCAATTTTTACTTATTTAAACAATTTTTCAAAATGAATATTTCCTTAAATGAGAAAGAAAATCCTCAAAATATGTCAGTATTTGTTTAAATTTTTAACTTGCTATACAAAGAAATCTGTTGTGAAAGTTCAGTCCTTAAGAGAAATGTGTAACTATTTTTTTTTCATGGTGCTTATTTTACGATTTAAATATTATCCAAATTTCTCAACCATTTTAAGAACATCCTTCTTTAGTTTGATGCTTCAGACATGCTAATTATTGGCTATTCAGTGAATCATAACAAGTATGGTAATGACTCGCTCATCTAGCCCATAAGTAGGTTAAATTGGGCGTAAAGTAAATTTCAGCAGTCAGCCGTTAACAACATATTAGAATACTTAATTCAACAGAGCCTCAAAGGAGCTTACAAAAATTTTGCAACGCAAAAGGTGAATGACGTTTGTTGAAATGTTTGTAAGTTTTTTTTTTTCAATTTGCAATACTTATAGTTAAACAGTTTTATCATGTGTATAGCATGAGTGTGCGTCACTACTGGAATGAAAGCCTTGCGATAAATTTCTTTTACAGCAACACTGTCTGCTCTTTTTAAAAAATTCTACTTTTTCATTTAAATGAGACGAGATTTATTCTAAGCAGTAAAATATCACATCTTCATGTGCTGGTAACTTACTTAAAACCGAAAATTTTACAGCGATTTTACTGTCTGGTACCAAACTTCTTTTACTGACATGACATTTCACAACAATTCTTACTAACTATTATTATTATACTTATTATTATACTATTATTATAACTAAAGGTTGAAATATTTACTTAGTTGGCCATGCTCAGGATTTGCTTCAAGGTTTGCAACAATTCTTACTAAATTCAATCGAAACCAATCCTTATACCGCAGTTACACTACCTCGAGGACTAACTTGGTCGCTAACCAAGTCAGTGACCAAGGCAATGTAACTGCGAAAAACCAAGTTAGCAACCAAGCTGGCACTCCAGACCACGAACCAATCTAGTTTGGGGTTTCCGGCTTCAAGGAAAGGGGATACCATAAGGTTAAGAGCAGCCATCTTGTCGGGTTCTCTTTTTTAAGTGATCCTACATGGTGAAAAGTTATACAATTAATAAATAAAATCGAATGCGATATATACTTATTCGCCAATTTCTCGCCAACTTTAAAAGGTCGAATCCAAGGTCAAATCCAAATTGGCGCTCAAATCAGTGCTAAACCCAGCGCTCGAGGTAGTGTAACAGCGGTATAGGGGACATTCACGCCATATCCACCTGAGCTTCAATTCCAAATCACTGTACGAAAAAAAGCGGTAAGACTGGTTTGAGTAGTAGGAAAACAATAGCACGTGCTTCGATAGCTGTATAGGATAACATTGCAACGTGCTTCCCGAGCTGATGCATAACAAACCACGTGACGTCACATGAATGTTCCCCCCATTAGAACCTCCCCCTCTTTTCCAGGGCCGTCGGCGTCGTGACATGCAAGAAGGCCCATGTGTCCCGCTTTCGCATGGAAGGGCCGGACGGGGGCTACGCGTGGGCCGTGGCTCTGGCCGCCTGCGTCATCAGCTTCATCATGGCCGGACTGGGACGGATGTCCGGCATCCTGTACGTGGCCTTCATAGACACTTTCAGGGTGGACAGGATGGCAGCCTCCACCCCTTTCAGTGTGAGGTCGTCCACTAGGAACCTGCTGGGTATGTATTAAGAGAATATCTTCAACATTGAGCATATACTCTTAAAACAAAAGAGTGAAATCCACTCCAGTAGGAGAAGTGCATTTTCGATTTGGAAAGGAGTGAATATTAACCCAGACTGAGTTAAAATTATTCATTTGGAGTGATCCTGTTGGAGGTTTAACACACAAAGGTTTCCTTTTGGGGAAGTGCATTTTCAAGACTGGAGGAGTGAAAATTAACTCAGACTGAGTTAAAATCGCTCGTTTGTTTTAAGAGTGTATGATACATGAGAAGATTCCTACAGAGCCTCCAAGAATAAAATGCATCTCTAGTTAATCTAAAACTAGTAAGTTGGAGGTAAACGAGTTAGCAGCAACATAAAGGGTGGCGCAAATAAAACTATCACCATGGTGGAGGTAGGAATGAGATGGAAATACCGCCAAGTCAAAAACCAATGTAAAACAAGTTTGCCTTGTTAAGCCATTGATCGCTTCAGTATTAAGCTAAAAAAAACACTTGGAGATTTATTTGCCGGTAACTAAGGCATCTTCATTTGTGCACTGATCTAATCAACTCACACTTGCACAGCTCGCACTAAGATCTAAACTCGCCAATATTACATGTGCAGCTCTAGTCCAGTACCAACCAAGCCAAGCAATCTAGGAACAGGTTTGCCACGTAAATACACTGAAAGCTTGAATAATTTATGGAATCGACCTCTCTCTGGGGGCATCAATAGTTTTTCTCTGATCTATCCGCTGACCATCTGAACACTTTCTCTTCTTTCCATTCCTTTTTAAACACCCGTTTTTTTTAAAAACTTTATTATGGAAATGTACTAAAGTATTATTTTATCTAAAACAAATCGCAAAAACACTAAGCAAGTTTAATATTTTTAGAAAACTGTGGGGGTTTTTTAGACGACGAAGTGAATCCTTTAGTGCTTACTACATGTTAACGCATATAAATATCCTCCGAGTGGCAGACCCGGCTTTACTGTATTTTGTGCAACAGTCTTTCATACAATAGCCATAAATTTCAATATTGTAAAAATAATAAAATAATAAAAATAGGCTAGTAGCTATCTAGATTGATACAAGCAATACAACCTTTATACCTAAAAGTCATTCTGAGAAGAGAGTATGCAAAAAATTCATATTTTTTTAATGCGAGCATACATAATACTTCCATAACTTGTTTATAAATAGTATATCTGACACCCAATTAAATTTCCCTTTTTATTTAAAAACTCCTGCGTTGTAAGTAAAAAAACATTATATAGCTCTCTTATACCTCATAAATCTTTCATATTAACATAGCGGAATGATCTTGCATTCTTTCAGGTCCAGTTGTTGGTATTCTCGGCCAAAAGTACGGGGTCCGCGCAGTGACCATCACGGGTGGTATCTTGGCCACCATCAGTGCTTCCCTCTGTTTTTTCGCGCCCGACATCGCATGGATTACAGTGCTGTGGGGAGTTCTGAATGGTAAATTAAATTTCAAATCAATTGCTCATACCTACAAGAAAAATCGGCTAGTTTTCTTAGTTCTGAATAAGGAAAGTGACCCGCATTGTTTTATGCAATGATGCTTTGTCGAAACAGCGACTCAAACTTCTCTGTTATTAATAATTATTTAAGAATCTGTATGAAATATACTTATGTTAACTTTAAGTTATCCTTATCAATAGCAAATATTTGAGTCTAGACTTAAATCATGTAATGCTGATTGAAACAAATTTTAAAGAAGGCTATTATTTATGCAATATATAGTATGTATCTAAATAATGTCATTAATAATAATAATAATTTAAGCATGAATATCAGCTACACCATTGCATATGTTAAGTTATAAATTGCAGATTTTTTATCCAAGACTTAGTTGATACAATGCTAATTGAAAACAAAACTGTCGTATTGAAATTTATCATTTCTGCAAATGTTTAAATCCAGACGTAAATGATACGATGGTAATTTAATGCAAAACTATCTTTTCAATACTAATTATTGTACAAATTATTTTGCAGGTGTTGGAACTGCTCTCTCTGTCACACTCCCTCAAGTCGTGATCGGGAAATACTTCATCAAACACACCACCACCGCTTCCGGGATGGCGTTTTCCGGTGGATGCATCGGATCATTCGTGTTTCCAGTTCTTCTAGAAGAACTTCTATACAGCTACGGCATGCAGGGAACATTCCTGGTCATCGGAGCTATTACCATGCACTGCATCCCCGCAGGCATGATCCTCAAGACTCCGCCCTGGCTGAAAAATGACCAGGAACCAAAGACCAGCGCAGAGGAGGATCCTGCAACCAGTGAAGAAGATGTTTCAGCCGGTGAGAACAACAGACGTGGATCGATTGGACTGCACCAAGTAACAAATAGACTCGACGTTCAAGACGCATCAACTGTGAGGACTAACAGTTTGTACCAAGAAAGCAGTGAGAAGTTGTTGGCGAGTGGGAAGAATCTGCCAGAGTTCGGTGGCAGATTTCTGAGGGTTAATAGTAAGTCCGAAAAGGAACAAGGGTTTCCCGACACCCAGTTTCTGAGGGACAATCCTGATGCGGTGTTGAAGATCCTGACGCTGAAGTCTCTGAGCAGCAATTCGGCAAAGTCAGAGATCAACCAGAATGAGGCTTCGGAGGAGGCTGCCATTTTGGACAGGATGGAAGAGTTGTACAATTCGTTTGAAAACTCGAGGAGGAAATCTCTGTCGCAACAAAAACTGAAGCCGAATCGACTTCAGATGTGCAAAGACTTCGTCAGGGAAAACAATCTGAAAACCATAGGGAACCACAAAAGCCAAAGTTTCTTGTGCGACCGCAAAATGGAATTCGAGTTCGGGGAAGTGCCCAAGACTAACTCAGTTCCTGACTTCATGAAATCCAACGAAGTGTCCACCCACTGCATCTTGATGAAGTTGAAGAAACTGCGTGACTTGAACGCGGACGTCCTGAACTGTTTTCCAGAGGACGAACGGGAGGAAGCCACGCTTGTGATGATCGAGCTTAAAAAGTTATACAATAAACACTCAAACATGCATAACCAGAAGAAGGGCAGCTTCCTGAGTTTGTGTGGCACGACACCTCTGGATCCACTGACTAGTGACACTATCCTGGAGAAGTCAAATGATGAGGAACACCCAAACACGTTTAAGGACCACTTCAAGACAACAATAAACTTGCACAGGAAGCCCTTATTCCTGTTGATATGTCTGTGTCGATCTGTGCACTTCATGACTCTTGTTCCCGTGATGACAGTCGTGGTCGACTTTGTGATGGATAAAGGTCTTCGTGAGGACGATGGTAAATATGCCATTGCTGCGTTGTCCCTGGGTGATCTGCTAGGAAGATTGTGCTTTGGATGGGTGACGGACAAGGGGTATATGCGGCTGCCCAGGTATGGCTAATGCATTTATTAGAAGTTTTTATCTAGAAGAAAAGGAAAATATTCTTCTTGAAATTTACTCGCTTCAAGAATATTGTAACAGTATAACGGACACGACTTAAAAGTTAGGGGCAGCACCTACAAATAAGTTGTTTAATACAATTATCTTTCTTGTAAAAGACACTGTGTGAAGACTAAACTAAAAATATCTTCTCATTCCAACTACGGCAGAGAATATGAGTTACAAAAAAAGTGAATGTTTCTACTGCATTGCGCAGGTAAACGGAGGTATCTAGACTAATGACTTGAACCGTTATTCTAAGCACTCAATAATTCTTGACAATATGAAAATTCAGTAAAAGTTAGATTTTCCCGGGTAATGAGTAGTAAATATTATTATTGTTTTTTCTACAGTTCTCCTGCCCAAAGAATACTTGTGTTATTGGGCATTACTTAATAATAAGTTACTATCAACTATTTCCAAACAGTCAACTATAATAACATATGTACGCTTCAATAACGATTTTTAAATCATACTTAAGGATTATAATTTACTAATTTACAAGCAACTCTCATTTACAATGTTCAGTTTACAACACTCTTCCGATACAAATTCAAAAACTTTTCTTTTTCACTCACTTACAATGTTGAGTTTACATATACAATTTTCCAATACAAATTCACCACCCTTTCTTTTCCACTCACTTACAATGTTGAGTTAGCATTGCACTTTTCTCGATACAAATTCAGAAACCTCCTTTTCCACTCATTTACAATGTTGAGTTAACATTACACTTTTCCAATACAAATTCACCAACCTTTCTTTTCCAGGTACATGATGATTGTGATGGTGCTCCAGGGAGCCAGCACCCTGGCACTTCCTCTGATGTACACGAAGCTGACCATCTACCTGATGCTGGCGATCTTTGGTCTGCTCCAGGGATCCCTCTTCGTGCGCCACAATGTGCTGGTATCCAAGTACATGGAGAACCACGAGCAGTCCATAGCCATGGGCTGCATCAACTTCTTCTCTGGGCTCCTGGGATTCGGGTTGCCGGCTTATATAGGTAAGCAGATTTCGGTCAATGTTACCTAGATTAGAAACTCTGGAAATGGTATTATAGTTGTGGAAAGTTACAAAAAAATTTAATGAATAGCATTTACTTTTAGTCTCTGTAGAATCAAGGGTTCCACTCAGGGTTGTTATGTTTAAAACATTTTGTTTAAAACTATTGTTTTAAACAGGTTTAAAACATAGTAATAAAAAACATGTTTAAAACAATTTCTTTTTTTTACTGCGTGGAGAAGGAAAATATGATGGATGGGAAATAACTTTGTGAAAAAAGAAGTCTAATAAAATTGCCTAACTGTAGTTAAATGGTTAAGTAAAATGAAATGGGGAAAATATATCCTATATGTTCTTGTATTTAATACGATTGAAACAAAAATAGCTTTAAACAATAATAACATATTGTATTCATTGCATAGCCTTTCATAATGAAAATTTCACTTCAGTTCTGAATCTGAACTATTTGTTATAACCCTTATTTGTGAGATTTATGCTAATTATCAATGCGGTACATAATTTTAGCTAATTAAAATAATACCAAACATAAACTATAACATTATTAGTTTATAAATTCTTCTATTAGGTCATCCTATTTAATCAAAGGAAGACACTGAATCACCAGATAGACGAAGGATTTCTTGAATTCTATAATTCTTCGACAAAGAAAGATGTAAGACACATGCTTAAAATTATCAGGGATGGAAGTAAATATAAGACTAAAATGCAAAAAAAGAACCGTGTTTTTTTTTTTTTAAACCCATGCAACTTTGTTCAATAACCAAAATTTATTTGTTTAAAAAAAACGTTTTAAACAAAAAAAAACATGTTAAAAACAAAAAAAAACATGTTTTTGGGGGGTTTTTTAAACGTGATTTTTTCCAACTCTGGTTCCACCTCAACTTTCGTTTTTTTTAATATTGAATTATGCTGTGATATTCCCTTTTTACATACAATGAGTACAGGGGAAGAACCCTTCATTGTATGGGGATCTGTCTGCATCAGATCTGCTTTGAAAAAATATCGAGTCCTCGTCTTATAACTGGTGTGAAGAAATCAGTTTTGCCTTGGTTCTTATCTCATGACCTACGGGTTAGCTAACTCTAGGATAGAACTTCGCTCCAGAAATAGTCTGACGCTTGAAATACCGAAGAAGAACCAAAGGAGAACCTTGTTTCCGAGCGTCACTACTCGCCAAGGGCAACGTCAATACGGACTGATTTCACATCGATGGCGGGATTTTCCCTCTGTACTCTTCGTACGAGATCTACACAAAACACTCTTAAAACAAACGAGTGAATTTCACTCAGTCTGAGTTAATTTCACTCCTCCAGTCTCGAAAATGCACTTCTCGTAAAGGAGTGGATCCTTTGTGTGTTAAAGTCCGACAATGTCACTCTAAACGAGTGATTTTAACTCAGTCTGAGTTAATATTCACTCCTTTCCAGTGTCGAAAATGCACTTCTCCTACTGGAGTGGATTTCACTCTTTTGTTTTAAGAGTGTACAGAAAATGTAGTTTTTCATGAAATTAGCTAGTTTTAAAAATGTTGGTTTCTTATAATAATGTGTATAAACTTAAGAAAACAGACGAGTATAAATGAGGTCTCTAAAAATAATCATAATTTGATACAATTTTTTAAAAACCTTTTTTGTAACAAAAAATAAGAAATTTCTTCTTTTGCAGGATATTTTAGGGACACTATTGGAACCTATGACTATATCCTCTACATAAACGGAACTGTAGGTATTCTCACCGGATTGCTGTGGCTGTTGGAACCTTTCTTCAAGCAGTGTTCTACAGAAGAAAAAAGTTCCGAATCGCCAGTTCTAGTGTGACGTGAATCTAACTAAAGGGTGATAAGGTTAAAAAAAGTATCCCACAAAGAACAGTGATACCATATTTGAAGAGTACAGGGGGTAAAACACTTCATCGACAAGGAATCTGCTAGCTTTGATGTCTGCTTGGTGAGAAGTGGCGACCATAAACTGGTTTCTTCCTTGGTTCTTCTTTCTCTGTCCAAGCGTCAGATAATTTGCCTGGCATTAATTTTGATCATATAGAGATAGTTAACCCATGCGCCGGGTGATAAGAGCCAAGACCAAACTGGTTTCTTCACGACAGTTTAGGCGATCAATCACTATCTTCGAGAAACAAGCCTAATGTAGGCAAACTTCTATGCAATGAAGGAGTTCTTCTTTTGTACTCTTTATTTTTAAAATCATTCTCTGTGTCTGTATTAAATATGTTCCTCTGACTTTACAGAATGCATAAGTGAGCGAATTCAATGGGCAAAAGTGCTTCAAATTTTGTAAGTCAAAGCATCATACCCAAAACTAATTGACAGTTTTTTTATTAGTAAGAAATTAAACAATTTTTAGCTGCAGATCCCCAAAACAGAAAACAGTTTATGCTTGCTTCTGAATGACGTCATGAATATGACAGATTATTAGTAACTGTTTAGTACTTAATGGCTTCATGAATATGAAAAATTATCAGTAATTGTTTCGTTTTTGATATTGTTTCCTTCTGGAAGTGTTTTAGGATAGATACTTATTAAATGTGTAATTGTTCTTAAGGCATTTAGACTTTTCATCGTAATGTTTTTTCATCTGTGTTCATAGGTTGCTATATACGAATAACTTTTATTATACCAAAATCCCACTTCAAAGTAAATTTGAAGCAGCAGAATGACAACATTTTTTGTATGTTATTTTTTTGGCTTGAGCCCTTTTGATTGACCAATTTGTCTACTAGCTGTTCATCATACAAAGTAATACTTTGTCCTTGCCGCTATTAAGACTTTCATTGCGTAAGATTTATATTGCTGCGTAAAATGTCATGACAAAAGCATTATCTTATTTTAATTTTTGATGCATTGAGTCATAGGTGTTAAACTTAAACATACATTAATTTTATACAATCTATATTTGTTTTTAACTGGCGATAATTTATAAGTACAAAGTTTGTTAAATTAGTAATACAGTTTGATGAATGAACAGAGAATTTACCTTCAATGGTAAAAGTTCCATTTAACGGTATTGTTCAATATGAATGAAAAAAAATTAATCCATTTTAAAATTTTAATAGATTACAAATGTTTTAAAAAATATCAAATTTCTCCTTATTTGCTTGTTAACATTTATTTGATTCCAAAAAATAATTTTTTAATGCTGCTCAACGCGACGCAGGGCGAATATAATAAGCCAGCACATTAGATAGTATAAAAATTTTTAAATAACTTTTACATTACATCGTGTTCTCTCTAAACTAAACTCCAATTTTTGAAATTCATTAGTTTTGAAAAATTTATAAATTATTTTAATTTTTAATACATTTTTCACTTTTTGTTTCAGACTTTCGTATACGTTTATCAACAAATCGAAACGTTTTTTATTGAATACTTCATTACGAATTTTTAAGAATTGCAATTCTATGAACTTACTGTAGAGTATTAAAGTCTTAAATTTGTGGAAGGGTTGTGAAAATTGTAGATTGTTATCGTTTTATAAATATATATTGATGTGTCAATGCATTTCATTTCTATTTATTGATGTGTCATAGTTCTGTTGACATTTGGAAGAGAGTATTTTATCTTTCATGTGATGGCATCATAAAATGAGTACTATACTACATTGTACATTAAGTACTGGATACTTAAATTGTGTGAATGCTGGCTAAACTGCGTCGCAACAGCACTAATAACTCACCTCCCAATTTTTTATATTCATTAGTTTGACAAAATTTATAAATCAATTTGGTTTTTAATGTATTTAATAGTTTTTATTTTAACTACACTTACGCGTACGTTTTTCAATAAATTGAAAGCGTTTTGTTTTAATACTTCAAACTTTTAAGTATTGCAATTCTATGAACTTACTGTAGAATATTAAAAATTTACATTATGAGAAGAGTTAGGGAAAATTGTAGATTTTTATCGTTTTACAAATATATATTGATGTGTCAAAGCATTTCATTTCAATCTATATTAATGTGTAATAGTTCTGATGACATTTGGAAGAGTGTATTATCTTTAATGACATTATAAAATAAGTACTTATACTACATGGTATATTAAGTACTGGATACTAAAATGGTGTGAATGCTGGCTGTGTGTGTGAACAGCGTCGTAATAACACTAATAACTAACCTCCCAATTTTTTATATTCATTAGTTCAACAAAATTTATAAATTATTTAAGTTTTTAATACATTTATGACATTTTATTTTAAATAGACTTTCGTGTACGTTTATCAACAAATTGAAAGCGTTTTTTATTGAATACTTCAGTATTAAATGTGTAAAATTTCGAGAAGCTTGGATAAATTGTAGATTTTTATCGTTTTATAAATATATATCGATGTGTCCAAGCATTTCATTTCAATTTATTGATGTATCATAGTTCTGTTGACATTTGTAAGAGTGTATTATCTTTGACGGTGATGACATTATAAAATAAGTACTTGTACTACAATGTACATTAAGTACTTGAACTTAAATGGCGTGAATGCTGTCTAAACTGCGCCGTAAATGTATGTTTCTATGGCGCTTAAGAGTTATAAAATATTCAAAATAATTTAAAGCAACAACAAGCTTAGGAATTATAATGTCGGTTTGTTCAACGATATCACAATTTTTTTTAGATACGTTTTTTAGAAATTTGAATATTAGTTAATACACAAAACGCACATTATGAATTAAAAGAAAAAAGATTGCGTTTGATATAGTAGCTTCGTTTGGATGACATCCATAAATTGCGTAAAGATATTCTTTCATGATAAAAAAAAACATAATCAGCTTTGAATTTCGAAAACATGATGAAAGATACCCATAAATTTTGAAATTTATTGCAACATTTTCTAAAAAAATATTACAAACCTATGTAAGATGGTGTAAAATAGGAAGTTTTCAGGACTCAATATATTTTTATTAACCGTTCTTATAGGGAAAAAATATTATCTGTAGCAGACAACGAAGTGCTTTTATTAAGGCATTCATAATTTATAAAAAATGACATTAATATAGATAATTTAGATTAAAATTATAAAAAAATACCTGTTAAAATCAAAATATTTAAAAGTATTATCATTATTTGATTATTTTTTATTCGAAACATCTTAATTATTTAAGAAAAAATAAATATATATTGTTGTACTTGTATCATATAGGAAGTATTGCATTTAAAGTTCCTTACAAGAGCTTTTCTTAAGAAAGTATTCTAAATTATATTATAATTTATATTATTAACAAAATTTTATTTCTACTTAATGAAAAATCTCCTGTGATCACAAAATTGTACTTATAATTATATGAAATTGTATCCTTTGTAATGACCTAAAAATGTGTCTATTTTAGTATTAATGTTTGTAAACATATTTTTTGCACTGTTAGATAGGCATTAAAGTGTATCAAATTGCTAAAATAAAAATATTTTTAGTGAATGTTTTCGTTGTTATTGCTTGAAAGTTATTTACATAAATATTAAAACTTTATCCCTTTTTTAACGTTTTGAGGTAAAAGAAAAAACATTAAGTTTTTTTTTTTTTATTTTTTTGCATAACTCAGCTTTCGATAGTATAATAATGGTTGGTTGGTGTCTTGTCTATGAGGTAAACTATAGATATCTATGAGTTTTCACCACAATAGCTTTGGTAGGGTCTCAATTTGCGTTTATTTTACAAATTTGCTTTTTTAAGGACGTTTTCTCTCAGACGGAGCCATGCGATCGCATTAACATCGTCAAGAGAGAATTTTACAATATTTTCATAAAAAGATTAATAATGCTGAATCTTAATCACAAAATGTCGTAGTTTAGGTCGATTTTTTAAAAATCAAATTTTTTAAATGGAAAAGTAGGTATTGAATGCTACAGATGTACATTTGTACGTCAGTCTGTCCGTCTGCACACCATTTCTAATATTGGCTCTCCGTCGAATCTTAAAATTTCTTCTTTTATAAAGGACTTCAGAGGCCTAATTTTCATACTTTTTGTAGTCTGTCTGTACGTCAACAGTCATCCGTCTATAAATCAGCTATCGAACTTCCTATTTAATTAGCATTGAAATTCAATTTTTAGTCATTTAAATGGCTATTGCCACAATAACAAAAGCATGAGAACATTTATTTAGTTAAATTATGAATGGGTTTGTTTCACGTCCTTGAGGGCACCAGCTCCAATGGCTTGCTGTCGTTTGTTGTCTGTAATTACTTTTGTTTTAGTACTCGGAATTGGTTGGTTGGTATACATATATTTTCAGGCTTGTGTGTTTGCTCAGAGAGCCGCTTATAGACCTTCGTCAAGTAAGACAGTCACAACACACACACACTCACATGCACACATATACGTGACAGATGCTGCCATCAATCACGTGCCACCTCCACAATTTAGATATGTCCCTGAAGGGGAGGGAAATAGTCTCCAGGAACCTGTACCCGCAATGACCGCCCATAGGACTTTCGGACCCAACAGATTTAACGAGCACATACTCCGCATATACTCGGTGGGTTTTTAGCAACCAGGACTCGATCGCGGGACCTACCGTACCGTAGATCAAGACACTGACCACAGGGTGCCCCACAGCCCTTACGGAGTTTTCTAAGAATAATATGGTTATTACATTTTTGAATGCCAAATTCCAACTGTGCTGCTGGTTGTTCAAAATATTTGGTAAGAATGCTAGCATAGAAAGTAAGAATTCGCACCAATGAAATCGCAGATCGAGAAACCGAAGCAACCAATGAAATGCAGTACGGATAAAAAGCAATCATCACCTGAAACACTCCCATCGAAGGAAAATTTATTTATGTCATATAAAGAAGTTCAAAATGAAATTATTTTCTGCAGCAATATGCAATTTTTTGATTGTTCATTATTTGTTAATTAAGAAAAAAATCTAACTTGATCTAGTCCTAAAATCTAGAAACGTACAAGGAGTTGTTTCACGCCGTTTATAGCAGCAGCTAAAAAGGTTTGTTTTCATTTTTTGAATGGTTATACTTATGTTTTGGTATTCGAAAATGAGTTTTCTATTAAAATTTTGCTTAATAATTTTTTTTAATGCCAGCTTCTTGCTGTGCAGTTGGTTGTTCAAAACATTTGTTAAAGAAATACTAAAACCGAAGCAACCAATGAAATCGCAGTACACGTAACCGAAGAAAACCAATGAAATACCGTACGGATAAAGATGAAAACAAAAGCGCTGCATTAGCTGAAACATTCCCATTGAATTTTCCAATTGCTAAAATTTAAAAATAAAAATCTTAAGTCCTTGTTAGGTTTAACAAATACTAATATCGCCATAAAATAAAATGGGAAAATATGGTAATTAGTTATTATTCTCTGGATAACAGACTGGTTTCGCTTGCATTGAAGCCTGGATTAGGCCTTGTATTTAAGCAACAATTAAGATTATTAATAACAATCTATAAAACCATTTAGGGTTTTCTTTTTTATATTACAAATGTGGTGCTGCCATCTATGTTTTTAGTATGTAAACATATTTGTAGCGTAAATCAAAACATATTGACTATAAATGAATGATTTTATTCAGGGGTTCCCAACCGGTGGTACGCCTACCACTGGTGGTACTTGGGAAAATTTCCGGTGGTACGCTTGAGGGATGTGAGCAACATGATGCAACACTATTTTTGATGTCATTTGTTACGAGTTATTTGTGTGAGAGTGGAAATAAAAATAATAAAAATTCATAATTAAATACATGAGCATAATAAGTGTTGAAGAGGACTTAAGAGTGAAGATAAGCTCCAGGACACCTAATGTTGATTGGTTGGTTGGTATACATATATTTTCAGGCTTGTGTGCTTGCTCAGAGAGCCGCTCAGAAGCCTTCGTAAAGTAAGACAGTCACAACACACACACTCACACACACGCATATATGTGACAGACGCTGGCATTTATCACGCGCCACCTCCACAATTCAGACATGTCCCTGAATGGGAGGGAAATAGTCGCAAGGAACCTGTACCAGTGAGAAACTGCGCAATGACCTCCCACAGGACTTTCGGACCCAACACATTTAAAGAGCACGTACTCCGCATATATTCGGTGAGTTTAAAGTGACCAGGACTCGATCCTGGACCTTCCGATTCATAGATCGAGACACTGACCACAGGGCGAATTACAGCCCACCTAATGTTGATATTTTAATCACAGGTAAACAACAAGTTTTGCACTAAAGACTACAAAAGCATATTTTTTATGATGATTTTTTTTGTTGAGTTTTTACTATATTTTTTTATTTGCATGTTTTTAGACCTATAGGTAATAAATAAAACTGTAAATTAATATCATTTTATCCTTTTTACTTCTACTTTATTAGAAGAATGCTATAAATCATCACATATTTAACCATCAAATATGAAGTATTCTCATGAGTTTAATTCAAAAAGCCTTCGAACACTTTTAGAAGAGATATTGCACATTGATTAAGATATACAGGTCTGGTGGTACAATTTCTCCAAATGTCAAGTGGTACGCAGGTGCAAAAAGGTTGGTAATCCCTGATTTTAAAAAAAAGTATTACACGTTACATCCAAATTATAAGTGACCTGCATTTTTTTTATAGTAGCAGGAATGTATTCTTCTAATATAAAAATTCAAATAAATATCAAATGTATAATCAAATGAATGAATAATCAAACCGAAATTTTATATTTGAATATCGAACAATCAAATGAATGAATAATCAAAATGAATTTTTATATTCAAAACATGTATTCTTGCTAATATAAAAATTCAAAGTAGGTCACTTATTATAAATATATTTAGTACAAGGAAAAATATGTTCGTTTTCCTTCGCAGTTTTCTAACAATTGTTGTAGACTTAAAAAGGTTCGCCACTGCATCTTTGGCATAACTTCTAAAATAAGTTATTTTTATGAATGTTTTAATGGTGGATCAATTTGCTTATTATCTATGTTAAAAGCTTGAACGTTGTAATCGCCATAAAATGTTTAATAGGGAAAATTGTACACACGCTTGTTTATTTTTTCATTAAACTCTTAATTAATTAGTATTTTCATTTATCTTACACACTTTAATGTATTTTTTAGTTTGAAAGTTGGTTTTTTTTTTAACCATCCCCCCCCCCCCTCCTTGTTTGCCAAATTCCAACTGTGCTGCTGGTTGTTCAAAATATTTGGTAAGAATGCTAGCATAGAAAGTAAGAATTCGCACCAATGAAATCGCAGATCGAGAAACCGAAGCAACCAATGAAATGCAGTACGGATAAAAAGCAATCATCACCTGAAACACTCCCATCGAAGGAAAATTTATTTATGTCATATAAAGAAGTTCAAAATGAAATTATTTTCTGCAGCAATATGCAATTTTTTGATTGTTCATTATTTGTTAATTAAGAAAAAAATCTAACTTGATCTAGTCCTAAAATCTAGAAACGTGCAAGGAGTTGTTTCACGCCGTTTATAGCAGCAGCTAAAAAGGTTTGTTTTCATTTTTTGAATGGTTATACTTATGTTTTGGTATTCGAAAATGAGTTTCCTATTAAAATTTTGCTTAATAATTTTTTTTAATGCCAGCTCCTTGCTGTGCAGTTGGTTGTTCAAAACATTTGTTAAAGAAATACTAAAACCGAAGCAACCAATGAAATCGCAGTACACGTAACCGAAGAAAACCAATGAAATACCGTACGGATAAAGATGAAAACAAAAGCGCTGCATTAGCTGAAACATTCCCATTGAATTTTCCAATTGCTAAAATTTAAAAATAAAAATCTTAAGTCCTTGTTAGGTTTAACAAATACTAATATCGCCATAAAATAAAATGGGAAAATATGGTAATTAGTTATTATTCTCTGGATAACAGACTGGTTTCGCTTGCATTGAAGCCTGGATTAGGCCTTGTATTTAAGCAACAATTAAGATTATTAATAACAATCTATAAAACCATTTAGGGTTTTCTTTTTTATATTACAAATGTGGTGCTGCCATCTATGTTTTTAGTATGTAAACATATTTGTAGCGTAAATCAAAACATATTGACTATAAATGAATGATTTTATTCAGGGGTTCCCAACCGGTGGTACGCCTACCACTGGTGGTACTTGGGAAAATTTCCGGTGGTACGCTTGAGGGATGTGAGCAACATGATGCAACACTATTTTTGATGTCATTTGTTACGAGTTATTTGTGTGAGAGTGGAAATAAAAATAATAAAAATTCATAATTAAATACATGAGCATAATAAGTGTTGAAGAGGACTTAAGAGTGAAGATAAGCTCCAGGACACCTAATGTTGATTGGTTGGTTGGTATACATATATTTTCAGGCTTGTGTGCTTGCTCAGAGAGCCGCTCAGAAGCCTTCGTAAAGTAAGACAGTCACAACACACACACTCACACACACGCATATATGTGACAGACGCTGGCATTTATCACGCGCCACCTCCACAATTCAGACATGTCCCTGAATGGAGGGAAATAGTCGCAAGGAACCTGTACCAGTGAGAAACTGCGCAATGACCTCCCACAGGACTTTCGGACCCAACACATTTAAAGAGCACGTACTCCGCATATATTCGGTGAGTTTAAAGTGACCAGGACTCGATCCTGGACCTTCCGATTCATAGATCGAGACACTGACCACAGGGCGAATTACAGCCCACCTAATGTTGATATTTTAATCACAGGTAAACAACAAGTTTTGCACTAAAGACTACAAAAGCATATTTTTTATGATGATTTTTTTTGTTGAGTTTTTACTATATTTTTTATTTGCATGTTTTTAGACCTATAGGTAATAAATAAAACTGTAAATTAATATCATTTTATCCTTTTTACTTCTACTTTATTAGAAGAATGCTATAAATCATCACATATTTAACCATCAAATATGAAGTATTCTCATGAGTTTAATTCAAAAAGCCTTCGAACACTTTTAGAAGAGATATTGCACATTGATTAAGATATACAGGTCTGGTGGTACAATTTCTCCAAATGTCAAGTGGTACGCAGGTGCAAAAAGGTTGGTAATCCCTGATTTTAAAAAAAAGTATTACACGTTACATCCAAATTATAAGTGACCTGCATTTTTTTTATAGTAGCAGGAATGTATTCTTCTAATATAAAAATTCAAATAAATATCAAATGTATAATCAAATGAATGAATAATCAAACCGAAATTTTATATTTGAATATCGAACAATCAAATGAATGAATAATCAAAATGAATTTTTATATTCAAAACATGTATTCTTGCTAATATAAAAATTCAAAGTAGGTCACTTATTATAAATATATTTAGTACAAGGAAAAATATGTTCGTTTTCCTTCGCAGTTTTCTAACAATTGTTGTAGACTTAAAAAGGTTCGCCACTGCATCTTTGGCATAACTTCTAAAATAAGTTATTTTTATGAATGTTTTAATGGTGGATCAATTTGCTTATTATCTATGTTAAAAGCTTGAACGTTGTAATCGCCATAAAATGTTTAATAGGGAAAATTGTACACACGCTTGTTTATTTTTTCATTAAACTCTTAATTAATTAGTATTTTCATTTATCTTACACACTTTAATGTATTTTTTAGTTTGAAAGTTGGTTTTTTTTTAACCATCCCCCCCCCCTCCTTGTTTGCCAAATTCCAACTGTGCTGCTGGTTGTTCAAAATATTTGGTAAGAATGCTAGCATAGAAAGTAAGAATTCGCACCAATGAAATCGCAGATCGAGAAACCGAAGCAACCAATGAAATGCAGTACGGATAAAAAGCAATCATCACCTGAAACACTCCCATCGAAGGAAAATTTATTTATGTCATATAAAGAAGTTCAAAATGAAATTATTTTCTGCAGCAATATGCAATTTTTTGATTGTTCATTATTTGTTAATTAAGAAAAAAATCTAACTTGATCTAGTCCTAAAATCTAGAAACGTGCAAGGAGTTGTTTCACGCCGTTTATAGCAGCAGCTAAAAAGGTTTGTTTTCATTTTTTGAATGGTTATACTTATGTTTTGGTATTCGAAAATGAGTTTCCTATTAAAATTTTGCTTAATAATTTTTTTTAATGCCAGCTCCTTGCTGTGCAGTTGGTTGTTCAAAACATTTGTTAAAGAAATACTAAAACCGAAGCAACCAATGAAATCGCAGTACACGTAACCGAAGAAAACCAATGAAATACCGTACGGATAAAGATGAAAACAAAAGCGCTGCATTAGCTGAAACATTCCCATTGAATTTTCCAATTGCTAAAATTTAAAAATAAAAATCTTAAGTCCTTGTTAGGTTTAACAAATACTAATATCGCCATAAAATAAAATGGGAAAATATGGTAATTAGTTATTATTCTCTGGATAACAGACTGGTTTCGCTTGCATTGAAGCCTGGATTAGGCCTTGTATTTAAGCAACAATTAAGATTATTAATAACAATCTATAAAACCATTTAGGGTTTTCTTTTTTATATTACAAATGTGGTGCTGCCATCTATGTTTTTAGTATGTAAACATATTTGTAGCGTAAATCAAAACATATTGACTATAAATGAATGATTTTATTCAGGGGTTCCCAACCGGTGGTACGCCTACCACTGGTGGTACTTGGGAAAATTTCCGGTGGTACGCTTGAGGGATGTGAGCAACATGATGCAACACTATTTTTGATGTCATTTGTTACGAGTTATTTGTGTGAGAGTGGAAATAAAAATAATAAAAATTCATAATTAAATACATGAGCATAATAAGTGTTGAAGAGGACTTAAGAGTGAAGATAAGCTCCAGGACACCTAATGTTGATTGGTTGGTTGGTATACATATATTTTCAGGCTTGTGTGCTTGCTCAGAGAGCCGCTCAGAAGCCTTCGTAAAGTAAGACAGTCACAACACACACACTCACACACACGCATATATGTGACAGACGCTGGCATTTATCACGCGCCACCTCCACAATTCAGACATGTCCCTGAATGGGAGGGAAATAGTCGCAAGGAACCTGTACCAGTGAGAAACTGCGCAATGACCTCCCACAGGACTTTCGGACCCAACACATTTAAAGAGCACGTACTCCGCATATATTCGGTGAGTTTAAAGTGACCAGGACTCGATCCTGGACCTTCCGATTCATAGATCGAGACACTGACCACAGGGCGAATTACAGCCCACCTAATGTTGATATTTTAATCACAGGTAAACAACAAGTTTTGCACTAAAGACTACAAAAGCATATTTTTTATGATGATTTTTTTTGTTGAGTTTTTACTATATTTTTTATTTGCATGTTTTTAGACCTATAGGTAATAAATAAAACTGTAAATTAATATCATTTTATCCTTTTTACTTCTACTTTATTAGAAGAATGCTATAAATCATCACATATTTAACCATCAAATATGAAGTATTCTCATGAGTTTAATTCAAAAAGCCTTCGAACACTTTTAGAAGAGATATTGCACATTGATTAAGATATACAGGTCTGGTGGTACAATTTCTCCAAATGTCAAGTGGTACGCAGGTGCAAAAAGGTTGGTAATCCTGATTTTAAAAAAAAGTATTACACGTTACATCCAAATTATAAGTGACCTGCATTTTTTTTATAGTAGCAGGAATGTATTCTTCTAATATAAAAATTCAAATAATATCAAATGTATAATCAAATGAATGAATAATCAAACCGAAATTTTATATTTGAATATCGAACAATCAAATGAATGAATAATCAAAATGAATTTTTATATTCAAAACATGTATTCTTGCTAATATAAAAATTCAAAGTAGGTCACTTATTATAAATATATTTAGTACAAGGAAAAATATGTTCGTTTTCCTTCGCAGTTTTCTAACAATTGTTGTAGACTTAAAAAGGTTCGCCACTGCATCTTTGGCATAACTTCTAAAATAAGTTATTTTTATGAATGTTTTAATGGTGGATCAATTTGCTTATTATCTATGTTAAAAGCTTGAACGTTGTAATCGCCATAAAATGTTTAATAGGGAAAATTGTACACACGCTTGTTTATTTTTTCATTAAACTCTTAATTAATTAGTATTTTCATTTATCTTACACACTTTAATGTATTTTTTAGTTTGAAAGTTGGTTTTTTTTTAACCATCCCCCCCCCCCTCCTTGTTTGCCAAATTCCAACTGTGCTGCTGGTTGTTCAAAATATTTGGTAAGAATGCTAGCATAGAAAGTAAGAATTCGCACCAATGAAATCGCAGATCGAGAAACCGAAGCAACCAATGAAATGCAGTACGGATAAAAAGCAATCATCACCTGAAACACTCCCATCGAAGGAAAATTTATTTATGTCATATAAAGAAGTTCAAAATGAAATTATTTTCTGCAGCAATATGCAATTTTTTGATTGTTCATTATTTGTTAATTAAGAAAAAAATCTAACTTGATCTAGTCCTAAAATCTAGAAACGTGCAAGGAGTTGTTTCACGCCGTTTATAGCAGCAGCTAAAAAGGTTTGTTTTCATTTTTTGAATGGTTATACTTATGTTTTGGTATTCGAAAATGAGTTTTCTATTAAAATTTTGCTTAATAATTTTTTTTAATGCCAGCTCCTTGCTGTGCAGTTGGTTGTTCAAAACATTTGTTAAAGAAATACTAAAACCGAAGCAACCAATGAAATCGCAGTACACGTAACCGAAGAAAACCAATGAAATACCGTACGGATAAAGATGAAAACAAAAGCGCTGCATTAGCTGAAACATTCCCATTGAATTTTCCAATTGCTAAAATTTAAAAATAAAAATCTTAAGTCCTTGTTAGGTTTAACAAATACTAATATCGCCATAAAATAAAATGGGAAAATATGGTAATTAGTTATTATTCTCTGGATAACAGACTGGTTTCGCTTGCATTGAAGCCTGGATTAGGCCTTGTATTTAAGCAACAATTAAGATATTAATAACAATCTATAAAACCATTTAGGGTTTTCTTTTTTATATTACAAATGTGGTGCTGCCATCTATGTTTTTAGTATGTAAACATATTTGTAGCGTAAATCAAAACATATTGACTATAAATGAATGATTTTATTCAGGGGTTCCCAACCGGTGGTACGCCTACCACTGGTGGTACTTGGGAAAATTTCCGGTGGTACGCTTGAGGGATGTGAGCAACATGATGCAACACTATTTTTGATGTCATTTGTTACGAGTTATTTGTGTGAGAGTGGAAATAAAAATAATAAAAATTCATAATTAAATACATGAGCATAATAAGTGTTGAAGAGGACTTAAGAGTGAAGATAAGCTCCAGGACACCTAATGTTGATTGGTTGGTTGGTATACATATATTTTCAGGCTTGTGTGCTTGCTCAGAGAGCCGCTCAGAAGCCTTCGTAAAGTAAGACAGTCACAACACACACACTCACACACACGCATATATGTGACAGACGCTGGCATTTATCACGCGCCACCTCCACAATTCAGACATGTCCCTGAATGGGAGGGAAATAGTCGCAAGGAACCTGTACCAGTGAGAAACTGCGCAATGACCTCCCACAGGACTTTCGGACCCAACACATTTAAAGAGCACGTACTCCGCATATATTCGGTGAGTTTAAAGTGACCAGGACTCGATCCTGGACCTTCCGATTCATAGATCGAGACACTGACCACAGGGCGAATTACAGCCCACCTAATGTTGATATTTTAATCACAGGTAAACAACAAGTTTTGCACTAAAGACTATAAAAGCATATTTTGTATGATGATTTTTTTTGTTGAGTTTTTACTATATTTTTTATTTGCATGTTTTTAGACCTATAGGTAATAAATAAAACTGTAAATTAATATCATTTTAATCTTTTTACTTCTACTTTATTAGAAGAATGCTATAAATCATCACATATTTAACCATCAAATATGAAGTATTCTCATGAGTTTAATTCAAAAAGCCTTTGAACACTTTTAGAAGAGATATTGCACATTTATTAAGATATTTAGGTCTGGTGGTACAATTTCTCCAAATGTCAAGTGGTACGCAGGTGCAAAAAGGTTGGGAACCCCTGATTTAAATTTTAAAAAAAGTATTACACGTTACATCCAAATTATAAGTGACCTGCATTTTTTTTATAGTAGCAGGAATGTATTCTTCTAATATAAAAATTCAAATAAATATCAAATGTATAATCAAATGAATGAATAATCAAACCGAAATTTTATATTTGAATATCGAACAATCAAATGAATGAATAATCAAAATGAATTTTTATATTCAAAACATGTATTCTTGTTAATATAAAAATTCAAAGCAGGTCACTTATTATAAATATATTTAGTACAAGGAAAAATATGTTCGTTTTTTCAGCAGTTTTCTAACAATTGTTGTAGACTTAAAAAGGTTCGCCACTGCATCTTTGGCATAACTTCTAAAATAAGTTATTTTTATGAATGTTTTAATGGTGGATCAATTTGCTTATTATCTATGTTAAAAGCTTGAACGTTGTAATCGCCATAAAATGTTTAATAGGGAAAATTGTACACACGCTTGTTTATTTTTTCATTAAACTCTTAATTAATTAGTATTTTCATTTATCTTACACACTTTAATGTATTTTTTAGTTTGAAAGTTGGTTTTTTTTTTAACCATCCCCCCCCCCTCCCCCCCCCCCCCCCCCCCCCCCCGAAATCTCACCAGAAGGGGAGGGATGGTTAAAAAATATCGTCGAAATCGTATCACGCAATTTATGGATGCCCCCTTTTCGCCTGTTAATGTTAACATTTAATTCCTTTAAAATTTTAAAGATTTGGTGCTGCCATCTATATATCCCGCATTGCATCAACCTATAACTGCGAAACATTTCTTTGAAACGATTGCCAACATTTGTAACAACTTCTTAAAAAAAAAACTTTTGTTTTCAATCCATTGTAACGATATGTTTACTTTGCATTTTATTATGCATTGCATGTTATTTATTTGTTCAATTATTAGATTCTCTAATTAAATATTTTTTATTAAAGATTCTCTAATTAAAGATATTTTTTGCTTATTTTTTCGACTATGTGAAAACACAGTCGAAAAAATAAGCGGATGACATATTATTACGATTTTTTCTTCATTAGGTTACATGTATACTTTTAAATAGTTTCAAACGAATTTTTGATTAATAAAATTTCTTGTCATAGTCATCCGGACCATTCCTCATTTTAGAAAGACACTTAATATGTTTTGAACTGTGTGTGGTTTAAGTTTGAACTTCAAGCATTATTAATGTTTAAGACTTTTGAAACTTAAATTACACTTAATGAATGTGTACCGTTGAGAAATATAGACATATTGTTATTTAATACAGAACCCTTGCCATTTCTTCGTAATATTGAATGCGGCTATTTTTTATAAAATTTTTTGGTTTCTTATTTGTTTTCAACACATCTTGCAAATAAAAAATTATTTTTAAACAAGATTTAGTGAGGTTTGTCAAATTTAATAAAATTGTTGTAATGGTGGTAAAATTGCATTGAGAATAGAAGACTGCATTTTTACTCTTAACAGCATTTTAGATTTTAATTAAAACTTTAAATCACAACTCAAAAAGCATTCTGAAACTACAAAAACTAGAAACTGTTTAAATTCTATTTTCTCACATTCATATTGGCTGGTATTGAGTTCAGTTGAATACAAGAAATATTATAGAAATTAGTTTAGTTAAACTACAATGTTGTTGTTTTTTATGGTACATATTCCAGCTTGTGTGCTTGTTCAGAGAACCGCCAATAAGCTTTCGACAGGTGGAACAGACACAGAAAGAATATTAACAGTCACGAAAAAAGGAATAACACATAGACAAATAACAACATTTATTGACGGTCACAAACATCCATATCTGACCGGGATTCGAACCCGACTCCAGCAGCTCCAAAGGCTAGCATCCTAACTACTATACAATGTTCTACCAAGTTATTGAATAAAGCAAATATCTTTCGTCCTTTTCCACTACCTTTCGGTATATTTTCGTTAGGGAAATTCAATGCCCTCAGAACTCTAAATGTTTTAAACTCTAAATAAAAGGAATGCAGTACTATTTTTTTTAAAAAAAAGAAACATCGTTTCTCAAACACATAGCCCAAGGCGTTGCCATTTTTTTAGCCTAATTTTTTTTATCTTTAAATTAATAGTTTTTATTTCCAAGTCACCCAATATCGCGTGTTAACATCCATAGAACACGCAAAATGACAGACTCAATCACAAATCTCTTTTATCTTCCTACAATCTTAACAATGAAAATCCCAAACGTAAACTAGTTGAATAATTGAATTACATTATTTTAAAATTCCATTCAGAGCGCCTCAAACCATTCCATATCGAATTTAACAACTGTTTTTTGTGGTATTATATGCAGGAAATTAGTAGATTAAGCTTGGTTTAGTATAAATCATTGTCAAGGGGAAGGTTTAGATAGTTATAATACGATGTTGGAATGATTTTATCTTTCACTCGTGGTTAACTCATGCGAGAATTTATTTATTATTCAAAAATTACGCTTACGTTACGTTTTAGAGGTTTAGTTACAGTTTTCCCACGAACACTGTGGGATTTCTCAAAAAGTTTTGCGAGTATCATTCAAATTTTTCTTCTACAATTACGTCAGAAGTACAAGGGTATAATGTATCAATGACTTGACAACCTTATTTATTTTAAGTCAATTTAAATTGGTTAATTATATAGGAAAAAACTGTTAAAAAATCGTGGTATTTCTAAAATACATATTTTGGCTCAGATTGCTTAGTTTTCGGTTCATTACTCTCTTGATTTTCAAAGACACACATGAAACAGATACCTTATAAACAGATTTAATTTATCAAGAGCTTTTTTCTTTCGCTTAAACTATATTTCAAATAATTTTAAATTAAAAAAAATAATGAAATATATATATATTTTTGTTATTGATTATGATAGTTATTGCACAAGTAAGTCATAATTAAAAATAAAAATGTCTAAAGACCCGTTCACTCCCAATTATTCTATTTAAAATTATCAAATTTACGATTTTTTTTCACTAAGTTAAACTCACTTAAGTTACACTAAGTTAAACACTTATTTTATATAAATTTTATTAAATACTCCACATATTTTTCAATAAAATTATAGTTAGTTTTTGATCGTTTGGAAGAATCTTATCTTTTGAAGAATTAAATAATGCTTGCTGTAGTTAAATGAAGATATGGTAAAAATAAAATTCACTATGACAAAATTGTATTACATAAATTGGCCGTGAATTCTTTACGATTGCATTTTTAAATGTTAAAAAAATCAGCTTTAACCATTTTTAAAAAAAATTCTAAAAATTATGCTTATAAATTATTTAAAAAATTATGATTCCGCAACATTTTTTCTTAAATTTTAGTTTAAATATTAAGATATTTTTCCTTGCTTTTCACCATTTCATTCTGGATGCATAATAAGTCGATTTCACAAATTTTAGATTTTTAGAATTAAAAAAAAATTGTGGATGAAAGGGTAAAAAAAAATTCCTGCCGAAAGTAAGCATATACCATAATCCAAATACTAATCTATCCCCCAACAAAATACACATATTTTTTTAGATAAATAATAAAATCCTTTAAAAGCTCACGGCTCGGGAAACACTAACGAGGCAATAATTTTTTCCCAATGAGATATTGATTCAAATCCTCATGTACGAGGAATTATTCCGATTCCATAATCTGCCATTTAAAAATAGAGAAACATGGGTTCTGTCAAAGCTCAGCAACAAATGGGGGGAAAGATTTATTGTAGTAATGACCGATTGTAAACTCTCTTTATTTAAAGAGACGGTACTTTTTTAATAAAACAGTTACGTTCTGTTTGTGTTATTATTATTTTTTAGTTAATAACATAAGTTACTAACGTAATACACTGCTCAAAACAATTATTAGGGCGCATGGTTTAAACTCTTTCACCACCAATGATTCCATTTTTAATCATCAGCTGGCGATTTTTTTCCTCACCAAGTTAAGCTTGCACTTATTTATCGCTGTATGGAATAATCATGACTTTAGAAGAATTAAACAATGTATGTTTAAATTAAATGAAAATATGTAAAACAAGGTAAAATAAAATTTACTCTCATATAAGTAAATTGATCTTTTTTCTTATCATTTCATTCTGGATGCATAATGAATCTATTACACAATTTTTTTATTTTTAAAATAAAAAATAAAAAGTTTGAACTAAAAAGAGTTAACAAACGTAGGGTCAAGTGGGGTAAGTGTGATTGGGGGTAAGTGTGATAAACAGCTCTTGTAAATTTGGAAATCATTCTAAAAATCTGAAAGTTTGCTATATATAACATTAGACCACTTACAACTAAACTAAAAAGAAATATTGACCTTATTTTTTGTTTAAAGAAAGTTTTGAGCTTTTGAATATGCTATTTTATTATATTATTTTCCCTATGTGGGGTAAGTGTGATATACAGCAATGGATTTTGAAATGCAAATTTTGTACACTTAAAATTGGAATTCAAACATATAATTTTTTTTCTACATATGTATGTTTCTTATAATAATTCACTACCAATTTTAGGATTTGGAATTTACTTGAAGCAGAGAACGAATTTTCTTAATGAAAAATGCAGAAACCCTATCACACTTACCTCACTTGACCCTACTCAAAGTGGTTCCTAATTGTTTTGAGAAGTGTATTAAAGAACGAGTTATTATTGCTTTATTTCTATTATTCGACCATGGCCGAGTAGTAAATGTCATCAAGTCCTCTGTAACCTGGATATTCGATGAAGTTTATCAGCCGAAACTCTTGTTCAGCAAAAGCACTTTCACTGCTGTTTAATGACTGAGTTATTTATGGAAACACTTTGTAAAAAAAAGTTAATTATTCAAATCTGTTTTCGGAACATTAGGTGTACTTTGGATGACTAAGCGTGTTTTGTTTGGCATATTAGTCTGCTTATTCGTTATAGATTCGATTGAAAAGTATTGAGTCTTTTCAGAATGGTTGGCTTGTATTTATAACTTTCTATACTAAAGCTAAAAATCTAAGGAAACCAACTTAATTAAATAATTGTTTGAGGAAATCTATAGAAAATTTGTTGCAAAGAATATTGGAATGGGGCTCTCTCTGCAATAATAAGATTTACCCGAAACAGTTGTTTGACACCTTTAAAAAGATTCGAACATTAATGCAGAAGAGCTTCCCGATACACAAATTTTCATTCCTTCCATTTAGAGCCATAATATGAGAATTTCAAATCCAATTCTAGAACATACAACATACGTCTTAATTTATCTATTATGCTTTCTAATATTGACAATCTTCTATTTTATTTTTAATTTTCATGCGAACGCATTGTTTAATTTTAGAAGGCATGCCTATTTATGAAAATACACTCAAAATCAAAACAAAAATGAATTGGTGTTGGCGCATGCGCATTAAAAAAGGCAAACACTAATAGTGGATGGCGTCAAGCCAATGTTTCGGCCCGGTCCATGTGTTTTCAAGCCCTGTTATGGTCCCGCACTCCCTCGTGGAAGACGTTTTCTGAAAGTAATTATATTAATAAAATATCATCATCAAATATGAAAAAACTAAGCCTCAGGTGCATACGTAGGTATAAAAAGGAATCTGTATTGAAAAAAATTTAGAGCAGTCTAAGTAGGTCTTTCACGATCCACTGACTGACTCTTTCTTTTATTATTATAGATTATAAAATTCTCAAAACACAGAAACATATACGTTTGTCATATAAAGAACTAAAAGGAGTCAGATGACTGTACACATTTGACAAACCTTATATGCGTCAAAACTTGAGAAACCAAACTAGTCCGATTGCACGTTATATGAGTAAATTTAGTAAAGTGAACTATAGAAATTACATATTCCTCGAGAGCTTGTTTGTATAAATACCGTATCACCCTGTAGAAGAAACTTGAAAACTCGTTAATTTATATGACACAATTTGCATGAAAGCAAAAAAAAAAAATCATGCGATCGTTATGGGCTTGCTCATGATGACGCAAGATTTGGGAATAAAATCGGTAAAGAGCCAAGTTACAAATGCAAATACAAAAATTGTCGACCAACAACAGACCAGAGGCCCAGCAAGGTTGGTCCAAAATATATCTAATTCCTAACCAGTTTCCAATAGCTATCGAGATTCTTCTTAAAATCTTCCACTCTCTTCGAATACACAACATATTGTGGCAAAGCATTCCACTCATTGACGACTCTATTGTAAAACTAATGTTTCCTTACATCCTTTCTAAAGCATGATTTATTCAATTTCTGACCATGTCCTCTGGTTTGGCTATTTAAGGTGAAACCTAATCCCTCCATGTCTCCCTGTTTTATGAACTTGAATAACTGAATTAAATCACCTCTTGTTCTATTTTTCAGGGAGAGTAACAAGATCTTAATCTATTATCATAATCGATACGTGATAGACCCTTAATCATTTGTGTTGCCCTATGCTGTTCTTTTTCAATCAACTCTATACTGTGGTGGCCAAAAGTGTGGACACTTTTTTAAGTTTCATGTAACTTTGTGTGTTTGTAAAATAAATTAATTTTCACTTAAATACAATCGTTTTAGACATTAAATTGAAGGTAATTTAATGTAGAATTTAATAATAAAAATTGCCAAAAGTGAAAATTAATCTATTCTACAAGCACACAATGTTGAAAAACAAGAAACTTTCAAAAAGTGTCCACACTTTTGGCCACCACTGTATTTTCTGAGGAAGAGGGACCAAAACTGAACAACATATTCCAGATGTGGCCTTACCAATCTCCTTAGATTTGGAAGTGATACTTACTCATCAGATAAAATTTTGTCGTCAAATCTCAGAGTCAAACTCCCCTGAGGCAAGTTTTGAACATGTCGTCTCTCGATTATGCTAACCTTTGTTTTACTTACTACTCCATGCCGGCTTGCTATCCTAACGCTATGCTTGCTATTATCTTAGCCAGCTTGCCAAAGCAACTAAACGCCAAAGAAAATATCCAGAGAATGAGTTACGTATTCGGGTCACCTTAACTCATTAAACCAGTCAGTTTTCTAAACGCTGACTTGTACTAAATATTTTATATATTAGTCATTTGACTATCTCGCTAATTCTCAAACTAATTTGTTGCATTACAAATTATCTGGCAATTGAGTCACCTAAGAAATTGATTGTATTTGACTCATATCCCTTCAGGAACAGTGACAACTGTCTCGTCCGCTGAAGATTTTTAAGTTAACCGTGACCAAAACTTATAGGTCTCCTTTTTATTAACAAGTGAAACGACTCTAATGGTATAACACATGGCACAGTTATGAGTCAACTGATACTTTTACTAAGTCATAAGTTTTAAATATTTCTCTGTATAGGTAAATAAATTACAGTGAAACAATTAAGTTCGTAAATATCGCCATATAGTGATTAGCTTGTTTTATGTAACTCATCATCAATTTTTGCAGTATTCACTTCCAGATGTCTTTCATTCGAGCACCTTGATACGAGCACTTACATACACATTTCTCTTTATCGTTTTTGAAAGTTTTGACTAGACTTTTAAAAAAAAACTTCACCAAATCATTTTACTTGAAGGGTAAAACTAAATTCTTTTATTCTCTAGTTAAATCGCAATAACATTTTCTTTAATTACGAGTTTAACTAGAATATTTTCTTTATTTCCTATTTATGTTTTTTAGTCTTGATATGCTTTTGATGAGTGCAGGTAGATGGATGTTTGATTTTACTGGAGCCTCAAAGGCCTGTCTGCGCCACTGAGAGCAGGTAAAACATAGTGGTGAGGGGCGTATTTAAGTGTAATAATGTTCCATAATCAGCGAAATAATGACTGTCTAGCTATATTAAAGTTGAATGTCATAAACGATTCAGATAAAAGAAGTAAGGAAAGTTTATAAAACTGAATGCAGTTATAGGTTTTGAATACTCTGATGTTGTTGTCGTGTGCCTCCTGGCAGTAGCATGGAAGGCAAGAGGGTAGCAGAAGCATCTGTTCGCACAAGGCTTTGTTTGCCCATGAGAGGGTGGATGTCTGACTTCTACCCAGAGGTGGCGCGACCTCCTCAATTTAGGCATGTCGCTGGAGGGGAAGGGCAATTTTCTCCAGACGACCTTCATGGTAAACTGAGCTATGATTGACCACAGGACAATACTCTGATAAATGCGCAATTCGGTGAAAATATAAAGTGGTTTTCACTGCAAGAGTTGTAAATTTAAATTATTAATTTATTGCTTACAGTTTATTACGTAATTTAAAATTTGATTTTTGCAGTAAATAGTATTAATACTCATCAAAACTTTAAATTTTTTCAATTTAATAGAATGTTAAAAAAATTTTATTTTTTAAAATTTATGCGTGTTGCGGAAAAACCTGGCACACAGTTGACGGGTTTATATGTCACTATACTTCAGTTGGTATCCCCCGGTCAGTTAAAAAAAAATACCAAATTCAAAATGAATTGTTAAGCATGTTTCACAATTGAAAAACAATAACACAAATTTTAAGATAATAAATTTTATTGAATATACATAGAAGTAAAAGAAAATTTAACACAGTAAATAAGAAGATACAATATGAGTATTCGCACATGTGGTTCCAGACCCGCTTCAACATGAAACAATTACGAAATGAACACATTTTATAAAAAGTAGAACAATACAGTACTTAATAAACAAGAACACATTTTATAAAGAGTAGAACGATACAATTCTTAATAAACAAGAAGACATTTTATAAGGAGTAGAAAGATACAATACTTAAGGAACAAGAACACATTTTATAAAGAATATAACGATACAATACTTGATAAACAATTACACTTGTACGTTAATTTTATAAAAAGTGCAATAATAGCTTCTATAAGATTGAAAATTTCTGTGAGAAACATCCAAAATTCGTAAATTACCTAATTGCAGAGGCATGTTGCATGCACGATGTTGCACGATTGCATCTGCAAAGGTTTTTTTTTTAAATAGTTTATTTTTAATTCAGAGTCATTATTAACTTATTTTTTTTTAAACTTAAAAAAATAAACTTTGAAAATAAAATGTTCAAACATCCATCACTATTATATAAAATAAAATGCCTTGTGAAATACCATCGCAATGATAATAATTAGAATGAAAATACCTTTCCTCAAAAGAATTTACAACTGCAACTTTAAAGTATTTAATCACTCAAACAAGAACGTGAAAAAAAAATAGCTATCGAAGTGTAAAAGCAATTTTTCAGACTTTCACAACACAAAAAATGAATCAGAGGTAAAATGAAATAAAGCCGGAGGGCAAAAATGTTAAAACAATTATACATTTCTAAAATATCCATGACTCTGGAAATCAACGGACATGACATTAATATTTGACGTGTACCAAGTAGATCAACTAGTATGATTAGCGAAAATCCATGTGTTCCTAGGATATTTAAAATTTTGACAATCAATATTTTACAAATTATGAAAATTGTATGAATTGTGCATTTGATGAGTATGCACAATGGTCATTAAAACAGGCATTATAAACATCAACAACGTATTCTACCACAGCCTACTCAACTTCTACTAAGGTCAAAGAAGCTCTCCCAAACACGCTCGGGGAGGGAAATTTTGACTTCAGAGTTCCGAGTGACGTTGTTCCGATGATGAAAACAACCTGTCACGAAACCTGTTCGGAATCACTCGTTCACGGCTGAACACATTTTTAGGGTTCAGAATGCATCCTAACTAGCTTCTCGATCTTCGGCACTCGGAACAGTGATGTCAAAAGCTCCGTCTACGCTAATGTTCGGGAAAGTTTTTCTGGCCTTGTTATTGAAGTTGGCCGTTCTTCTACACTACAGGACATCGCACAGTGAATCGAATGTCCAATCTAGAAGGAACAAAATATATTTGCAGCCCACATTAATGGGGCACATAATTTCTTAAAAACAAGAATATTACTGTGAAAAAAACCTCGATTGAAATATGAATGGATCAATGGAGTAAGTAATGGTACACAACTATTCCATTAGTGGGAGAATAACTCGAGTCTTTTATTCACGATTTTCACCTAACCTTATTTACTCCCACAGATAAACCTCCACTTACTAATAAAAATGATTATCAATATTACCCATATTAGTTACTATAAGGGTTCCCTTTTTAACATGTAATTCTGCAGTAGCTTCAACGATAAAATTACTGCAAAAGGTTTGAATAATGTTATTTGCACTAACGTAACGTCGATAAATTTAACGTTGAAGTATTAAAATAAAATTACGATCTTTCACATTATTAAAACGAAATTCAACTGAATTTCGCCAGCGAAATTAATGAATACTTTTTGGACACAAGAGGGTGCGATGCAGTTAGCAATTTAAATGCCTTCACAACAATTTTTAAGAATTAAATCGTTATATAACCTAATTTTTTTATAGCTGTCATAATGTCTATATATTATTTGTTTATTTCGTTGTATTTTGTTTATCATATCTACTAAATTATTGGTATTTTTAATATCGCTCTTTGAACTATATTAGTCATTCGTCTCACCGTGCATCGGTAAGCACTGTCTTCAACTACAACGTCCCTGGTCATATCCAATGACATCATGAAACATCATCATGATCGTATCATGAAACAGCATCATGATCACATTATCATCAACCATGATGGACGTGATAGTTTACTGGAATGTAAATGGGCACTGGAATAGGATGCTTGTGATGACGTGTTAATGAAACAGCATCATGATCACATCATCATCAGCCATGATGGTGCTCAGGAATATAAATGGGCACTGATGATGATATTTATTGTGATGTGATCATGAAACAGCATCATGGTCACAGCATCATCAACCATGATGGTGCACTGAAATTTAAATGGGCACTGGAATCGGATGCTTGCAAAAATGCGATAATGAAACTGCATCATGATCACATCATCATCAGCCATGATGGTGCACTGGAATGTAAATGGGCACTGATGATGATGTTGATTATGACGTGATCATGAAACTGCATCATGGTCACATAATCATCAACCATGATGACCATGATGATGCACTGGAATGTAAATGGGCACTGATGACGATATTTATTGTGATGTAATCATGAAACAGCATCATGGACACGTCATCATCAACCATGATGACCATGATGATGCACTGGAATGTAAATGGGCACTGATGACGATATTTATTGTGATGTAATCATGAAACAGCATCATGGACACGTCATCATCAACCATGATGGCCGTGATGATGCACTGGAATGTAAATGGGCACTGGAATCGGATGCTTATGGTGTCCACCTCCCTTCTTCTGCAGAACCTTGGCGAGGATTCCAGTGAGCAGCAGAAGTTCCTCCATGTTGTTCCTGTGTTTGTGGTGGTGGTGGGCTTCCGTTATCGCCAACAGATCGAAAGCCAATGAGACGACGACAAGGACAAAGAGGAACATGGAACGTCGTCTAGAGACAGCCATTGCAGAAGTCTGAAAAGAATAAATCCATAAGTTTTGTTAGAAATTAAATAATTAACAATTTTATAAAAATTGAGTTTATGATGTTAATCAATTATGATTGTGTTAGCATTCTGTGAATAAATCCTGTTATTTCAGAGATTTGCACAGCCAGGAGCCTCAACCAAATATAGCATTTCGGGGAGAAACCCGTTGCAGTTCAAGCAATTTCTTTCAATTTCTCAAAAACTATGTTTCATGGACTAATGGGGTTTATGAAAAAATATATTCAATCGCGTTGGTTGGTTGGTAGACATATATGTTCAGGCTTGTGCGCTTGGTCGCAAGGACCCACTTATAAACCATCGTCAAGTAGGACAACACAAGACACACGCAAACACATATGACAGATGTTGCCATCTGTCGCCACCTCCGCAATTTAGACATGTCCCTGAAGGGGAGGGAAATGTTTTCCAGGGACCTGTACCCATGGGAAACTGCGCAATGACCGCCCACAGGACTTTCGGACCGAACAGATTAAACGAGCACGTACTCAGCATATACTCGACAAACACAAACATCTATGCCTGAACGGGATTCGAGCCCGGACCCAGCAGCTCCAGAGGCCAATGCCTTAACCACTACGCCGCCGGATCGGCGTTCAAGTGTCGTGTCGTTACGTCATCTAGATAGCATTGATTCGATACCCTCAACACTAATATTAATGGTAATCTTTTGTATTCAATGAAGGTATAAGTAGTTTAAATATCCTTAATAGTCTGTATCAAACTACACGGTCGGAAAGACATGTAAAATATACCTTTCACATCTACAAGTTAATCTTCTTTAATACCGTATAATTATCTTCTGCCATGATTTTCAATGTTTTCGAAGATAAGATGCGTGTAGTGTCAAGACTCACATGTCAAGTTTTCTCATCTTTATGCTTTCGAATCTTTTTTTTTTAAATGTTTACGATATCGTTTGAAATAAATGTAAATCATATCGTCATTCAACATTTAGAAATTGTTAGAATAGTATATAGTTATTGCTTTGTTAGTTATTAAGTAAATTCCTTCCTTAAATGATGTCAGGCGTCAAAAGCAGCCCATTTTCAAAATAAAGGTTGGTGGTAAACCTGCCTCATTGCAAAACTAGCCTCGGTTTTCTTTAAGGGGTCACAGGAGTCTTAAAAATGTGCAAAGAAGATACTACAAAGCATAGTTTGATCTTTCATGTCATTTTTTAACTACTCAATAAATGAGTATAATTTTTTTATATGTAATTCTACAGGATTTATGTATTATAAAACAAGTTTTAAAATTTATGAAACTTTAGCCAAAACTAAAATAAATGATATTAAACATGAAGCTATTTGAACACATTGTGATTATGCTTGCGCGGCAAATTGTGAGGACAAAATTGAAAAAATGACCAAGAAAATACCTTTATATTGTACAAATATGTACAGACTAGGACTTATACCTAAATTCTAGGCTCAATTTTAATTAGAAATTATTTTTAAAAAAATTTAAAATCAAAAATTTTAAATTTTTATTAATTTTTTTAGAAAAAAGTCCTTAAAATAATTTCTAATTAAAATTGAGCTGAGAATTTAGGTATAAGTCCTAGTCTGTACATATTTGTACAATATAAAGTCATTTTCTTGGTCATTTTTTCAATTTTGACCTCACAATTTGCCGCGCAAGCCTAATCACAATGTGTTCAAATAGCTTCATGTTTAATATCATTTATTTTAGTTTTGGCTAAAGTTTCATAAATTTTAAAACTTGTTTTAGAATAAATAAATCTTGTAGAATTGCATATAAAAAAATTATTCTTATACATTGAGTAGTTCAAAAATGACATGAAAGATCAAACTATGTTTTGTAGTACCTTCTTTGCACATTTTTAAGACTCCTATGACCCCTTAAGTTAGGTTAGGTTAGGTTTGAATTATCGTCGCACTAGAGCTACACGAGGGCTATTATTGAAAGAGATTTGGTATGATTGGTTAGATATGATATTGAATTAGAATGAGGATATTGAATTAGATATGATATGGTAATGGTAATGTAATCATTTCCGGCTGCGTATTTCTAGACTCCTTTCGAAGCTTTAACACAGCCAATAGCGCCTCGTAATTTAGAAATCTGGTCAAGTGACGACCAATATGATATTAAAGTTCGTAAAAAAAATATATTTTTTTCAAACTTTTAAAAAGTTCTTTAAGTAGTTAATTTTAAAGGCAGTTTGAACTAAAAACAATGTTAAAATAATCTGTTAACTACAGATAAATAAGTGATACAGCCTTTTTTGTTGCAAGTATAGAACAAAAAATGATTAATTATTAGAGTTTAAGGAGTGTCCCTAAGTAACTATTAAACATAATTTGTTTGCAAAACATTCTTTTATCATATATTTGTATGAAAAGTAGGGTAAGGTGGGGTAAGTGGGCCACCTTTTTGGAATAATTCGACTTTAGACCCTCATACCACTGGATATAATCGGCCGAACAACTTTTTTTTTTTTTGTGGTCCATTCTCTCGTATGTTATTACTGTACCCATGGCAATCTTAAAACAAATTGGCAAATAATAAATTTAAAAAATACTTTTTTCCTTTTGGTCATCCGAGTGGCCCACTTGCCCCCACAAGGTGGGGTCACCCCCTAATATATTTTTACACATAAATATTAGAGATATATGGTGGGGTAAGTGGGATAATCTACATGATATTTTGAGTGTTTGAAACAAAAAATTAATGATGTATCTTCAATAGTTCCCCAATAGCAACTTTTCTGGCATGCAAGCTTACTAAAAGATAAAATTCGTTAGTTTTCATCTTGGTCATTTTTTCATGTAGTGTAAAAAATTTTTTAGGGCTACAGATTTTAAACTGGCCTATGCCAATGAATAGGACTATGAATAGTGAATATGACTTACCCTATGAATCAGTGAATATGACTTTTTTTAAGTATATTAAAGAGTTTGGGGCAAGTGGGCCACCCCTGGCCCACTTACCCCGCCATTGTGTTGGCCCATTTACCCCAAACGCGGGGCATGTGGGCCACCCTAATTTTCTTTTAACCTTATCAACATCACAAGTACATGACACTACAAAAAGATACTACGTTTTATACACTTTCGAAATATATAACATTTTGCTTTGTATCAGGAACCGTTTGGAAATAAATAAAAAAAATAGTATGATGACGTGAATTACGAAAAGATGCAATTTTAAAATTTTTCACAAAAAGAATTGTACCTTGTTACATTTTTAAATGAAAATGATGCCATAATGTTTCCCGCATCTATTGGGGTAAATACGTAAAAATATTGTAACAGATTTTTTTTACGTCCATAATTCGGGAAATGCCAGGGGGTGGCCCACTTGCCCCAATGGCCCACTTACCCCACCTTACTCTAAGTTTAGATTAAGAATAGACGTGTAGGATTTTGTTCGGGTCTTCTTCCGGAAGAGAATAAAAAAAATTACAACTACTTTGAAGTCTTAAATTTGAGAATAAGCAGCTTAAAATAGCTTATACAATCACTCGCTGCTGGTTGGTTGGTAGACATATATTTTCAGGCTTGTGTGCTTGGTCGCAAGGATCCGCTTATAAATCATCGTCAAGTAGGACAACACAAGACACACACAAACACATATGACAGATGTTGCCATCTGTCGCCACCTCCGCAATTTAGACATGTCCCTGAAGGGGAGGGAAATTTTCTCCAGGGACCTGTACCCATGGGAAACTGCGCAATGACCGCCCACAGGACTTTCGGACCCAACAGATTTTACGAGCACGTACTCCGCATTTACTCGACAAACACAAACATCCATGCCTGAACGGGATTCGAACCCGGACCCAGCAGCTCCAGAGGCCAATGCCTTAACCACTATGCCGCTGGATCGACCACTCGCTGCAGGAGATGCAATGTAGTTACTTATTTGTTCATTTTATAAACTTCAATTATGAAATTTATATTAAATTTCAAAAATTCAATTTGGCATCATAAAAAATTAATCTACTTAACTGTTTGGAAATAGAGGTATGTACTCGGTAATTAATAAAACGTATTAACAATAAAAAAACGGATACATATTTTTTTGTCATTGTAGTTTTTATTCTAGTTAAATCAAATATTATAATAAAATTTGCAAATTTTTCTGCTTTATTTGTTTAAATATATATTTTTTTATTTTTTAAAAGAAAATTTATTTTAAATATTACTTCTTTTAATTATGTAATCTATTTTAAACCACTTATTTTCACTATTTCATTTTATTCATTACTCTTTCAATGTAATTTTGATTATTATTTCATATCAGTTTTAAACATTTACTTAAACTTAAATTGATTATCTACCTTATATAAACAAATTTCAGTTTAAAATACTTATATCGATTCAGTTATTTTTTCACACAAAACAAATTAAATATTATTAAGTACTTTTTTAGTATTTTTTTTAATTTTCACTACTTTTAGAAGCAATGAACAAAGCTGTGTATTTCAGATTAAACTAATACGTCCTTATTTTGAATAAAAAGTTTAAAAATTTTATTTACTTTTATAAGATAGACTAACACTAAACGTTGTAATAAAACGTCAACGTCATAGAAAATATATGATCACTAAAATCCTAAGGTAATTCATGGCAAATTAAAAAAAATATTGTAAGCTCTTATTTTTCTATAAATATTTTTCAGTAAAAATTGAAACAAAATTTTTTATTGCTTAGGATTATTTTGGTGGTTTTCAATTAAATGTATTACAACAAGCATTCAAATACCCTAAACAAGCTTATTATACAGAATTTTTTAAAGTTTTTTTTAAAAATTTTTTAGAAGTACAAGCAACCTACCACCAAGAAGAGCATTTTCTAAAGAAGCATTAAATAAAATCATTTATTTCAAATAAAATTATAAATTTATTGAAATACTATTGATTCAAGATTTTAAAAAAATATAATAAAGTATTGAAATGTGTGAAATAAAAGTATTTTTAATCATGACTCAGATGAAATAACAAACCAAAAACAATTGGGCACAAAATTCTCAAATTTTTTTTATTTAAACTTTAATAAAAAACAAAGCTTTAAATTTTCAGTTCGTCAAAAATAACTACAGAACAAACTGCCTATTTATTACCTTTAGTAAAATTCGATATATAGGGCAAACACATTTTTTTTAAATTATAGGTGAATGTATGAAAATTGATGGAATGATCGTTCTTTTATTGGTCCTTTACTACTGAAACCAATATTACAAAATAAAAACAAAAATTCAATAATAAAAACCTACCTTAATTTGAAATAACATCCAAATGCACAACAGATGCAAGAAGGCAATAGAACAGGCCAACAGATGCTACAATGATGGAACGTCCGAATGATTTAAGGGTGGGTTTCTAGGAAAAAAAACTTTTATACCTCGGTGACAGAGAACGAATTGCTTTTTTTTTCCTTTCTTGATATTGAGAGAAGGAAGAACTCTAAAACCCAGGCAGAGATGGCGTTGCTATTGAGGCAGAAAGAGAGAATAGTTATCTTTTGTTGAAGATTTTCTAAGATGAAGTTGCGATATGAAACAAACTTTTTCGAATAATGGAATAGTAGTGGGAAGGGTTTTGTTAGTTATTTAATGAAAGGTTAGATATCGTGAGCATGTTTTGGTCGAGGAGGTTTTTAGAAGTCTTTGAATGAAAATGTTTTTTTAGTGTTCCTGTTAGGTGCATCGTTGTTTATTTTCAATTACCAAATATTAATTATTGGGAAAGTACTGCGATGGGGCCGAAAATGCGAAATGGAGATTTTGTGATTTCGAATTGTTTTGAATGATGTTAATTTAAAGTTGAAGCAAGTAAGAAAGCCAATCGGATGTTGGGATATATTAAAAAAAGCATCACGTTTAAATCTAAGGAGATTATTTTGAGATAGTACAAGGGATTGGTAAGGCCGAATTGTGGAATATGCTGTTCAGTTCTGGTTTCCCTTCAACAGAAGAGATTCAGAGTAGCTTGAAAAAGTTTAGCATAGGACTAAAAAAAATGGAAGGGTCTTTCTGGTATTAATTATGATAACAGATTGAGATCTTTAAATGTATTCCCTCGAAAATAAGAGAGCTAAAGGTGATTTAATTCAATTATTCAAGTTCATAAAACAGGGAGACATGGAGGGCTTAGGTTCTGCCTTAAATAGCCGGACATGGTCAGAAATTGAATAAATCGTGATTTAGAAGGGAGGTAAGGAAATATTATTTTTGCAGAAGAGTTGTCAATAAGTGGAATGCTTTACCAGATTAGGTAGAGTAGAAGATTTTACGAAGAATCTCGATAGCTATTGGAAACTTGTAAAGTAGTGGATTTATTTTGGACCAACCTTTCTGGTTCTCTGGCCTGTTCTTGGTCGACAATTTTTTAATTGTATTTGTAAAAAAAATATTTAATTTGATTGTCCTTCGATTATTCCGTCTGCCTGAAACCACTCTACAGCTCAAACTAAAAGAGCTACATAAATTTAGTTCAATATTGGAGAATAGTTCTCCCGTGGGTGGGTCAACTGCAGAAACCACAACAAAGAATTGGGTCAATTTTGCCCCGAAATACTTATTTATTTCTTATGTTCCTTATGGGGTCCGGATGGTCGAGTGGTTTGGATTATTGCACCAGTAGTCTGCGCGCTGTAGCGGATGCTAGTTCGATTCCCGCCTTCACCCTGGGTGATCTTTCATTTCTCTGCGACAGCAAAATTATTTCTGTACCTGTCTTACTGAAGGCTTAAAAGCGGGTCTCTGATACACACTCTGAAATACATGTACCAACCAACTCCTTTTTTTTTGCCATACTTTTTAATTTTGTATTATATCTCTACTTATTTTGTGTGTTGTAATCTTTTTGTGATTGCAAGTACTATTTCTGTGACACCCATATGCGGGGCAAATTTAATCATGATTGTTAAGTAACGATGTTAATGATGTATTTAATTTTGTATAATATCTATACTTATTTTGTGTGGTGTAATCGTTTTGTGATGCAAGTACTATTTCTGTGACACCCATGTGATGCAAATTTAATCATGATTGTTAAGTAACTATGTTAATTACAGTGTGAAAACACTCCTTTTCTCAGGTAGTAAGCTCTTAAATTTATAATTGTACCTCTTCCTGCGCCTTTGAAAAAGAGTAATAACTAAAATTAAAATTCAAACAACTTGAGAATGCTTTTTAAATGTAGTTGTCAAAACTGTCAAAACCAATTGTTTTCGGTTTACAATCACGATTTGGCGAAAAAGGAATTATTATAACATTTTTACCAATTAATTATTTCTAAATTATTACCTACTTTTATAATCAATTAATTATCAACCAACTTAAATTAAAAATGATAGGGGAAGGTGCTGTTCCTTTGACCACTTCACTCATTTTAATTTTTTAAAACTTTAATATTAAAGCTAACTTCAATTTTCTTATTTTATTCAAATCTGTATCGTATTTTTATCATATATATTTTTTCAAGTTTTTAGTTTTAATTTAATTATTTTTTATTTCATTTTTAAAAAATAATTAAACTGTTGTCAAAGCAGGTAAACATATAGCTGTACCTTTGACCATGGGTAAATTATTTGTCAAATAAATTGATATATTATCTGCTAAAATATTGTGAAATAAATTGTTATATTATATGCTAAAATAATGTGAAATAAATTGTAATATTATCGTTATTTCTATCCTAAATTATAAACTATTAGTGTCTTAAAACATTTTGATTACTTCGAAATCAACGCTCCATGAAAAAATATTCAAAACATTTTCGTATACTTTTTAAGACCTAGATTAAATTGAAAATA
This sequence comes from Hylyphantes graminicola, assembly GCA_023701765.1. Lineage (NCBI taxonomy): Eukaryota > Metazoa > Arthropoda > Arachnida > Araneae > Linyphiidae > Hylyphantes > Hylyphantes graminicola. The sequence continues at coordinate 71,659,051 of CM043117.1, read as the reverse complement.
AACTCAATTTTCATAGCACATTTTGCTATATCTGTGATACACAGCAGGACTCATTCTATTGTGATCTTTCAATATTGAAATCAATATCCTCGCCTATAAACTCAACGAATGGAAATAGTAAATCATCCCACGCAAAATAAATAAAAAAAGATATTTTTATTGTCTTTTTATTACCTTTTCTATTATTGTAATCAGAATTCGAACCATTCTAATCTTTTAATATCGGAATAAGTAGCCATGCCTTTCAAATCCACCAATGGCTTCATTTAAAAAATTACCCAAACACAAACATTCCTAAAATATATCAGAAACTAAATCTAAAATACACAAAAGAATATCTTTTTTTTCTCGTATTCCTACTCTGATCCTCCATTCTGAAGGATTTCTGTAATCTATATTATCTCCAAATCTTCATGGCCGGTTTCATTTTTAATTAACCGTTAAAAACAAACCGAACTCTTGTTTTCTATTTTTTTCTAAACATATTTGTGGGATCCGCATGGGCAATTTTAATCAGATATTTCCAATCTTTGCCTTTAGCGATACATGACATTAGCGATAGAAAAATACACAAGGATCTTAGTTCATTCTTGTGATGTTAAGCTCAAGATGGCATTCGGCAAGAGATTAACCTTGTCAGAAAATTGTGTATCGATGTCAATCATAGGTTTAATTGGAATTGATTTATTGTTTTGTCTTGAAGGTGTTTCAGAGCTCGAAAAAACTCAGAAAGTTTACCCGTTCAGAAGGACGGCTTGTCTAATAATTTACCTTATGAAACTATCATGTCAAACTCTAATTACGGTATGGTATGGTGTTAATGGGACAAAATATCGCGGCCGAAATATCGCCGGCCGAAATATCGTGCGCCCAAAATATCGCGGGCCCAAAATATCGCGGGCCAAATTATCGCTGGACAAAATGCCGCGTGCCCATAATATCGCGGGGACAAAATATCGCCGTAAATTTAAAATGGAGTGGATTTAATGGATTTTATGGTGTTTGTCAGTGAGAGGGAGTTCAATGGTAAAATGGTATTACACTACTTTCTTATCCAGTAATTTGTAATAAATTCGGTGTTACCTATTAGAGAATTGAATTTTTATTAAAATGTATTTTTTTATTTCGAAAAATGTAGTGATGATTCCATAACTAAAAAGTTAATCATAGGTCAGGATAATAGTGCAGAATTCAATTTTACTTCTGCTAATTTTTTACTGATATTAAGTTGGGGGAAAATCTTACTTATTCAAATATAAAAAAATTGCTCTTCATGTATTTAAAAGATAACTTAACTAACATCTAACCATTAAAAAAAATTGACTGTCAGATGTTAGCTGGCATTAACCCTTTCCATCCCAACTTTTTATTTTTTATTCTAAAAAAAGTGAAGAGCAAACGCTGCAATTTTCCCTCTTGTGGATTTTCGCCCAGACAGAGCCGGAATTGTAGGGTTCATTGAGGGGTTTCGCAAATCCTCCAATGAAGGAGGGTTTGATGTTTCATACCATGGATTCGGCCACAGACTATCATTTGGGTTAGAAATCCTGCTCTACCTCTTTTTCCCCTAATGGAGATTTCAGCATTAAATGGATTCAATGGCTCATTTTAACGCACCTATAGTGATAATAAAAATCGTAAGCTGATAATTCCAAATGTAATCATTGGGAGTACAAGGGTTAAGATAGTGATAAAGTTAATTTCAAGTTCTATTCCAAACTGCCTCAGGTTAATACCAACATTGACCGATAATAATATTATATACGGATGACAAAATAGCAAATTGGACGTGAATATACGCTGGTATAATCTACACTTCCCTCTTAGTTATTCAGGGTTGAACAAGTTTCTTAAATTAGCTGCTTCATCAACTTGGAGCATGGAAAGACTAGATAAATATTTTTTTTAAATGGTACTTATTTTTAATTACTTGACCCATTATATTTAAGAATGTTGTTAGCTAAAGAAAAAAAATATGGTAATGTTGCCGCATCGAGTTTCAAAATTTGTCATCGGTTTATGATCAATGTCAGAAAGTTATCGTGAAATTTCCATGCTTTTAAAAATCATCCAGGGGAGCAGCTATTTCAAGAGACAAGAGAAATAGAGAAGAATTTTAAAAAAAAACTTACTTAGACAATTTTAAAAATATTTAAAATTAAATAACAGATCTATATTTAAATGTATAAAACGCTTTAGTTTATAACTCATTTTAAATCTTCATGTGACATAATATTCTCAAATAAACTGTTAACTACAAATAAGTAATACGGCCTTTTATTTGCATTTATAGCACAAATTATGTGTATTTTTAGAGCTTAAGGCGTGTCTCTAAGTAACTATTAAAGGCATTTTTTAATTACTTTGCAAAACATACTTTTTAGCATATATTTGTATGTTTAGATTATATAAGAATATTCGTGCAGGATTTTTCTCGGGTCTTAAGAGGTTATAGAGAGTATAGCTACATTTAAATGGGAATTGATTTATTGAGTTGGAATTGAAAGTCGTGTAGTGTTACACACCTCTGGTTAATCTACACTGCTCAAAACAATTAGGGGAGCACTTTTTAATTCCAACTTTAACTTCACTCCCAACTTTTTAATTTTTATCCTATAAATCTGAAATTTGTTAAATAGGTTCACTATGCATTCGAAATGAAATAGTAAAAAACAGGAGAAAAAATCTTAAGTTTTTAATACTTAAATTTAAAGGGGGGAAATGGAATAATTACTTTTTAATAAATTATAACAATAATTTTTTCAAAACTTTTTTTGTTAAAAATAGTTGAAATATATTTTTAAACATCTAAAAAATGCAAGCATGAAAAATTTAGGGTCAATTTATTTTCTAAAACTGTTTTAAAGTGAAATTTATTTTACCATATTTTTCATATTTTCATTAATATTAAAAAAATATATATTAAATTCTTCAAAATACGTTATAATGATGTATTTAACGATACATAAGTTGCGAATTTAACTTAGTCAGAAAAAAATCACAAGCTGATGATTCCCAATGGAATCCCTGGGAGCGAAAGGGTTTAAAACATGTGCTCTCCTAATTGTTTTGAGCAGTGTAGTTTACGGTGAGGGACATTGAATAGCTGCACCTGAACTTGACCACACACAACCTTCACATTGAAGTAGTTCCACTGATACCCATGGCACAAAGGTAACGGTGTCCACCAAACCGTACAATCATCCCAAGTTTGCCCCTCATGTTACAAGAAGGAAATAACAGAGCAATCTTAATCACTCTTTAATGAGCGAAATGCTCGATTACTCCCATCATTGTGAGATGCCTCAACACTTCTTTTGTGTAAGAAGCCTTTTTTCAAAAAGCATCTTAATAGCAGTTCGCAAGGTAAGAAGAAAAGTGGCTTTATTTGACATGGCTTACTGTAAAGTAGGAAGAGAGACTGTCAGTCCCATAGATGTAATGCATTACACTCCTTGCCAACCTAAGTTGGGTAAATAGAAATATGTTATGGAGAAAATCCTTCCGCGGATGTAAAGAGTTCCATAAATAATTTATGAATTTATCCAGAAAACATGTTTGAAACATTAGTTTCGTTTAAGGTCTAACAGATTTGAATATAATTTGAGAAAATTTAGCAATTTTTAATCGGAATAAAAAGTGCATTTTGGTTAAATTGTACTCAGATCATTTTGTACGCAAATATTACCTTACAAGAGTTTCTAACTGACGGACCAACCGCGCTTTTCCCTCAGCCTTTTTACTCTTCGTTTTTACCCAAGTTAAGTTGGCACGGACTTTAGTTTTGAAATCACAACTTTCACGAAAGTATTGCTTTGCTATCCTTTTTCCCCCAGGCACAGTAATCAACATAACATTGAAATTAAACAAATTTGAAACGAAAATGCTATCTAGTTATATAATGATATATTTGTAAAGTTTTAAAACGCCAAAAATATACAGACATTATTTTAAAATTTAATCAATTAATAATTAAATAACGGATGTTATTTTCTTTACAATTTTGTTTTAATTTGATGTTATGATGACTCCCATACCTGCTGAAAATAGGATAGCATAGCAAAGCAATACTTTTTGCACAAATATTCTAGGGAAATAATCCTGCACAAAATAATAAGCTTGTTTTATGTGGGATCTGGCAACAGCTCTGCGGTCTTATTTTCATTTTTCTCGAATTACTTTTGTTGATGTTCTAATATGAGTTTCCTAACAAGAAGTTATTTTAATTGTTATTCTTTTAAAATTCCAACTTCTTTCAATGCACGTTTTCCTTGATAAATGATTAAAAAAATCAAAAAGTTGTAATTTAAAAAAAATAACAACTAACATAACTTATTTTTAGAAAACTCAATTTCGAATATCAACAAAAGTAATTCGAGAAAAATGAAAACAAGACCGCAGAACTGTTGCCAGATCCCTCGTGAAACAAGCCCATTTCGCTACAACTCCATTTTTACACAAAAGATTCGACATGCTCTCGTGACTTTCTTCTAAGTAAAGGCTATTTTAAGGTACGTGCGATAGTTAAGGCTTTGTAGTTGCAAGTTCGTAGGGGACCAGGTTAACTGTTAAGAAGATGAATTTGAAGTTTTAATGATCGTTGTAGGTAATAAATTAAATGGATAGTTGGGGTTTTATATGCAACGGATAATGGTTTTTATATGCAATAGAATATTAAAGTTGAGGCATATAAGTAATGCTTGAGTGATTTTGTTGTGTTCTGATATAGTAGTTTTATTTCATAGTGTGCTTAAGTTTAGTTTTCTAATAAAATTTTATGGCATGTTATTTTCACTAATGGATATTTAGATACATGCAAATAAATAGAATAGAATAGTTTAATTGATTGGAGTTAAAAATATGTTGTTTATTATTATTTCATGTAAAGCTATTTCTATTTAGGGTCAAAAGAGTTTGAAATCTATTACATTAAAAAAAATGCAACCAATCTTTTACGCATGAAATTTTATATATTCGTAAATATAAACGAAAAACGTATAATAATAAAATAAAAAAGTATGTGTTTAAAAATGTATAATAGTTAATATAATTTATAATATAAGTATAATTTATCTGTGTGTTTTAACATATTTTTCATAGAAAAACTAATATGCCTAAGAATTTGGCGTTATTTGGCAGGTTGACGGGATAATAAATTTGTATTTTAGTAGTTATATACGTAATATATACCATTAAATATTATAGTATACCATGCCGCCCCGGTGGCACACTCGTTAGGATTCTAGCCTTTGGAGCTGCTGGGGTCGGGTTCGAATCCCGGTCAGGCATGGATGTTTGTGACTGTCAATAAACGTTGTTATTTGTCTATGTGTTTGTGTCGTCTCTTTCTTTGTGTGTCTCTTGTGCTTGTGTCGTTTCTGGGGCTTAGTACAGTCGACTTAAAGTCGCAGTGCTTGGCGATCTTGCCCCCCACCAAGAAAGTCATAAAGTCAAAAGTCATAGTATACCATTAAATATCATGATATATTTTGAGATATTATGGCTGCTTATTTCTTACTAAATCTTTTTGAAAAGCTCTAAAACATACATTAAACAGTTAATAAAAGAATAACATAAGAATAATATAAGTGAAAATACAAGTAATAACCATTAGTAGTAAAAGAAGAAATGAGTTCATTTTAAGAAAAAGTTTATAGGTATGATAATTACTTAAAAGTAATAAATATAATCAATTCTAGGAGGAAAATTTGTGCTACCAAATTTGACTAATATTTATTAATTCTTATCACCTTGCGATCCAGCTTCTCCATTTGCGAGCATTTTTCAAAACCTCCCCACAAACAATTGACATGTTAATTAGTTCCGAAATGGACCTGGTCCGATAGAACAAGATAAAAATATCACTTTCAGCCTTTGATAACAGGTATCAGTCATTTATTTCTATTAAAAAGTTGAAAGCGAATCAATACAATATTAGTTTTTTTTAAATATTACAAAAAAAAATCAAACTTTTCAAAAAGTTATTTTAGTAGTTAACTTTAAAAGCATTTTGCATTAAAAACGATGCTAAAATAATTTGTTAACTACAAATAAGCGATACGGCCTTCTTTGTTGCATTTATAGCACAGAAATGTGTATTTTTAGAGTTTATGGAGCGTCCCTAAGAAACTATTAATCATAATTTTTTTAAAAATTTCTTTGCCAAACATACTTTTTAGCATACATTTGTATGAAAAGTATGTTTAGATTAAGAATATAGGTGTAGGATTTTGCTTGGATCTTAAGAGGTTAAAGAAACGCATTCTCGTTAGGAAGAGGCATGAGTGCAGTTGATTGCTCATAAACCCAAATAAGTCTGTAAAAAATTCGAATTCATTCCTTATTTAGTCATTACCACTTACCACATCACTGGTCAGATTTACTTAAAGCCAGAAAAAAATTATTTAGGGTTTACGGAAACAAAAACAATTTATGTAATGTTAATCCTTTAATTGCTCGTATCCTTACTTTTAAATGTTAACTGTTAATTTATGGTCCATTACTAGTGTATGGATGTAAGGATTTTCCTCAATAATTTTTCAGGCTTTATTTTGCATTTGCATACAGTACTAAATCAGGCAGATTCAGTCTCGGTCTATGACTTTTGGTTATTCAAATTTCCGCTAAACATGGGTAACAAAACTGCTTTAGAAAGTGTCACATTAAGTATGGAAAAACTAATGAAATAGTGACTGAAAGAAAAAAAATCTACTGAATCGAAAAGATTAACCAGTCAGGATTATGTAAAAATGTCTCAGAAAAAGCCTATTTAGTGTCAAAACTGTCATTGATTTTGAAATGTTGATTCATTCTGTACACTGCAAAAAAACTGTTGTTTTTAAAGTTAAAAATCGTTTTTTACAGTTTTAAACTGTGAATTTTTGCAGGAAAACTTTAATTTTTTTTACAGGAAAACGGTAATTTTAACAAGGAGAAACTGTTAATGTAGCAGGGGAAAACTAATGCTAATTTAACATTTTCTCTCTGCTAAATAAAATACCCAATTCTAGCCCTTGAGACCAAGTAATTACTTTGTAGCAGACGGTTCAGTATTGGGCTCGCACGCAAGAGGTTCTTGGAAGGGGTATGAACCGGGAACGGTTTTGATCCCGGAACCTCTTGTGTGGAGAGCCCAATACTGAACCGTCTGCGATAAAGTAATTACTCGGTCACTATGGCTTGTATTGGGTATTTATGCTTAACGATGACCTCAATCACGTGACTCTTTCAACTCTTTTTCTTAAAACTGTATTAAAAACAGTTATTAACTGGCGTCAAAGTATACAGTTTTTAACTGCAAAAACAACAGGTTTTTTTTTGCAGTGTATGGTCTAGTAAAAATGATGCAGTGTCAACTATGATAAAGTCAAAGTAATTAAATAAACATATTATTTCAACATTGGCAATTTTCATCGTTCGATATTTTTCAATTTTATTAAATAAAAATATTACTTCAATTTTAACAATTATATTTGATTCATCGATTAGAAACTATAAGTCATACTAATTATAACAACTCAATATTTGTATAATATTATGCCTCAATTTTTCGTCACATTGAGGGAAAAAAAATTATGTTTTGTCCTGATTAAACTATAGAAACAGAGTGGATATCAATTACGTCATACTTTATGGGTGTTATATTTAACATTTTATCGAGCCTTTACGACACTTACCAGTTGTTTAATTATAAACTCAAGTAATAAACTATTTGTTTTGAACTTTTAGTAATAAACTATTTATTTTGAGCTTTGAGTAGTAAACTATTTATTTTGAACAGTGGTTACAGAGTGAATACTTTCATCTTTTTATTAATAAATTGCAATTACTTAGTATAACAATTGTAAGTACATTATTATTATTATAAAAATTATAAATGCATTATTATTAGCTTAACAATTATAAGGACATTATTGTTAGTTCAACAATTATAAGTACGTTATTATTAGTACAACAATTATAAGTACATTATTGTTAGTACAACAATTAGTATAAGTACAATATTATTTGTTAAACAATTATAAGTACTTTATTATTAATACAATTTTTTTTTGTATAAGTACAATATCATTAGTACAAAAATTTGTTGTATAAGTACAATATCATTAGTATAACAAATATAAGTACCTAATTATTATCATAACAGTTATAAGTACAATATTATTATCAGAACAATTATAAGTATATTATTATGAACATAACAATTATAAGTAATTTATTATTAGTATAAAAATTATAAGTATTAAATTATTAGTAACAAAGTTAGTATAAACAATAGTAAAACAATTTGTAATAATATATTTTTAAAAATTAAATTTCCCCCACATGCCGATTATTCGATAATTATAATCATTACGAATGAAAATTAGCAACTGATTGTGACAGGCTTTGTCAGTCATCTGAAATAAATACCAGAAAACATTAAGTCAATTTTTTTAATGTTTTTGGCGCTACTTCTGTAAATAAGGTAGTTGTTATTGTTATGCTACAAAGTCAGCAATTCACAATCTGAACCTTTTAAATCTTGTGTTGAAACGGTATAATTTTTTCTTAACTTTGTCATTATATTTTGGTGCTGTCCTCTACAGAGTTTTATTTGAAACTATTATTTATGTGTGATATATTTCTTCGTTTTTTTACCGCTATCGTCATTTTCTTGTCTTTAAGAATTACAATGCTCAAACCTAGGCCACCTTATTATTTAATAAGTAAAATAGTAATAACCTCTTAAGACCCGAGCAAAATCCTGCACATATATTCTTATAATCTCAACATACTTTTCTTACAAATACTATATGCTAAAAAGTATGTTTTTCAAAGATTTTTTTTAATTGTTACTTTTTTATGTATAGTTACTTAGGGACACGTCATAAACTCTAAAAATATTTTTGTGCTATAAATGCAGAAAAAAAGGCCGTATCACTTATTTGTAGTTAACAGATTATTTTAACATTGTTTTTAATACAAAATGCCTTAACTACTAAAAGAACTTTTTTTAAAGTTTGGAGAAAAAAAAATTAAAATAACTTTTTTAAAAAATCTAATATCGTATTGACCCTCATTAAGCTTTATTTTTTTATTGAAATAAATGACTGTTGCCTGTAATCAAAGGGTGAAAACTGATATTTGGATCTTCTTCTATCATCGGTCCAGGTCAATTTCGTAATTAGGCTCATTCCATTTGTGACAGACATGACATAAGACAACTTTCGTGGCTCTTAAAAAGTACTAAATGTTAATTGACAGTTAAAAAATTACCATGGGGTGATGCAAATAAATGTCTTGATTATAAAAAACGCTGAAATTTTCATTCAAGAGAAAATACTTTAAATTAATTGGGTTAAAACATGCCATGACTGACATGACAAAATTGAGACACAGATATTGAGTGAAATTATATTATTACCATTTGCTCTTAACTATTATGCATTTCAAGTCTAGAATTTTTTTGGAATCAATATAAAATTCTGATGTGCCAACCAGAAAGAAAAAATTAAGAATTTCATTTATAGTAAAATATTATAAATATTTATTGGCGTGAATGACATGACAAATGTGACAGACATGACAAAGTTTTGATGTTCTATACTTCAACTCAAATTTTAAATTTAACGTTCGAATTTTTTACGAACTGTTTATTTTGAGGTATAAAAAGATAAAATTAAGTGTCAAGAATTTTTACCGAGTAGATTTTGTTTAAAATATAAAAGTTGAAATTTAAAAAAATTATGTCCATGGCGCATTTTCGTGGAATCAACCATTAATGAACATGTTAATTGCTTGTGTGTAAGTTAGAATAAATGTCCCCAAATGGAGATGGTCGCAAGAGAATAATGGGCTTAACAATAATAATGGGCGTGTTTGGCACTTAAAGTGGCAACTGTTCCACAGGAGTGCAAATATAAGGTCTCCAAAATCGAGTATTATTTTTTGTAGTTAAATTGCGCCTCTTTAATTTAAATACGTGCCACTTGAAATATTTATAATGGAAACGTTTCAGATGATGTAACGCTCGGGTTTTTATTTTTCACTGTACACTATTGGTTTCCCTTTTTTTCACTCTCAAAATAACCGATATACACTGTTAAAAATTTCAGTTCAACGTTGAACCAAATATTGGTGAAAAATGAAGAACTTCTAGTAGATACACCATAAAATGGTTAAACCAATTATAACATTCTGGAAATTAGCCTGCTTTCATGAAAAATTGGTTCGACTTCTACTCCAATAGCACGATAGTTCGGTTCAACTTCTACTAACCGCATCCGACAATTTAACTATCCTATAAATCGGATCTCTTTACTGAGACAGACGTGCTCTTTAAATCTGTGGGGTTTTAAGTCCCGACGGCGTTAGCTTACGAAATACTGTTTTTTTTCCCACCTTTCACTATCATTATGCATTGGGGAAAAAGAATTATGGTTCAACCTCTCACCATAGTTACGCAATTTGAAAGTGCCGTTTTATGGTTCAACAGTCTACCAAATCATGGTTGCAGCAAATTTGAACCGTATTTTGGTTCAACCTTGAACTATTATTTTTAACAGTGTAGATAAATATAAACTTTTTTTTGTGTGCCAGCTGTCTTTAGCAAATGTTTTGAACAGCCAACAGCAAAGCAAGCAGTTGGCATTTAAACAATTCAAACATTTTCGAATATCAAAACATAAGTAATTCAATTCAACAAATGGCAACAAACCGTTGAAGCTGTTGCCATCCACGACGTGAAACAACCTAGTTGTTATTGTTACAAAGTCAGCAATTCACAAGTTCAATTCATCTTGTGTTGAAAGCGCGGCATAAAAATGTTCTTAACTTTGTTATGGTGTCAGCTCGTCACTTGACTATTGTTCTAAATAGGGTATTTGACTTTATTAAGGCTTAAAATATTCCTATTCAAAAATATTAGACGCTTACTTTTTTTCATACACCCCATAAAAGGGAGAAAAATGAATTTTAAAATTATGAAGAAATATTACTCCCGAAAACGCTAAGTGGCTGTCACGTGGTATCTATGACATCACTAGTAACTATAAAAAAAACCTTGAAAAGCCATTTTGTAATCTATTTAAAGAAAATTCAAACTATCTGCTTCTGTAAAACCTCCCTCCATTATCTATATAATTCTCGTTTTAATAGAAATTAGACTAAATCCAGTTTAATTGCAAGCAGAAACGTATCACACCGGTTTGTTTATATCTAGTGACGACAGCCGAATCGTTTCTGATCACGTGACGTACCGACATAAATCAAGCCATTTTTAAATGATTTTTTTCAATTATTTAAAAAAAAGTATTTTGCAAAAAAATATACACATTTGCTGTGTTTGGATTCAAATTATAATTTAATATTGGATGGCATCTTAGCGATACAGTTGAGTTCCCTAATACCCCTCGTGTAGCTCTAGTGCGACGACATTCAAACTAACCTTAACTGAAATTATATTTCGTGCTGCCCTCTACAGAATTTCATTTAAAATTATTATTCATGTGTAATATTTTCCGGCGTCTTTTCACCGCTCATTCGCTGGAGTCTAGGAGAAATTGGCAATTGGCAGTCCGTGAAACCGAAGCAACTAAGGAAATGCAGTAGGGATGCGAATAAAAACAAGAGCATTACCTCACCTAAAACATACCTAGGAATGATATCTAGTGCTAATAATAGAAATAATGGGCATGTTTCACGTCTTTAGTGGCAACAGTTCTACAAGAGTAAAAATAAGGTGCCCAAATTGAAATGGTATTTTTTTACTATTCAAATTCAATTGAGCCACATATACCACCAAATAATCATAAGTAAATCATGAATAAATATATAACAGACGATATAACATTCTAAAATAAAGAATGGAACGCTTACAGTGTGAAATTTCAAAAATAGAGCACCGGGACATTTGGAACACCGTACAATACAAACATAAAAAAAAAAAACTTAAAATATAAGTCTCCTTATTTTCACTAATTTATTAATCAATTCAATCGCAATACCTAATTTGCTGTGATATTGAGAGAAAAAAATAAGGACGCATCTCACTTGAATTGCCGATTTAGAAATAGCTTTTTCATGCTGCCATCTACAATTTCTATTTCTAAATTATTGCAATGATAAATTATTTGTGGTAAACATCTGTAAATAAAAACTGTACAATACTCTCATCTGCAATTTAAATCATATTTTTTCCATTCATATTTTTTCCAAGAACTCCTTATCCTCAATCAATGGTTGGCCCTTGGACAATCTAGAGTAGCAATAAAAAAAATATTAAAATTTTAAGACATGGTAGCTCAAAGTGAAAATTCTAATATTTTTTTGTCAGCTCTTCTATAATTCTGAGGTAAAATTTTTTTTCATTTATATTCTATACTGATTTGTAATCAGAGTTTCAAAAATCATAAATGATATCTCCGGTGTTGTTGGAGTGAATATTTGATGTTCTTTTGTAAATAAATTTGGCATATTTATTTAGGTGTATGTATAAACACAGAATAGATTTCAAGTTTTTATAGCTACAAAAACTTTAAAAAAAAAGGCGATTTAATCCTTAAATAGTTTCAATTAAACTTTTTTTTCAAAATTGGGGCTGCAATATTGGCGGGCAAGTCTTTGCAGACTCGCCATTAGGGTGGGCCGAAAAAAACCTTTTATTTTATTTCGGATCGCTATAGTGCGGAAAAGTTGCCATTGGTAAAGACATAAAAAATGCACTAATTTTTATTTTTTTATTACTTTATCTTCCGTTTGCGCAACGCCATCAAAGTTGGAAAAAATTACCAAAAAACGAAATTTTTTACATTTTTTTATCCACGATAGATGTTTTTAGTTGCGTTCCTATTTCATGAATTAACTTCTAAAAGTACGTAAAATCAATTTATATGCACTTTTCATACATTTGCGTCAGATCTGTCAATTTTGCAAAAACTAAGAATTTTCCTCATTTTGAACTGCGGTGGGTGGCCGGAAGATCTGACGCAAATGTATGAAAAGTGCATATAAATTGATTTTACGTACTTTTAGAAGTTAATTCATGAAATAGGAACGCAACTAAATACATCTATCGTGGATAAAAAAAATGTAAAAAATTTCGTTTTTTGGTAATTTTTTCCAACTTTGATGGCGTTGCGCGAACGGAAGATAAAGTAATAAAAAAATAAAAATTAGTGCATTTTTTATGTCTTTACCAATGGCAACTTTTCCGCACTATAGCGATCCGAAATAAAATAAAAGGTTTTTTTCGGCCCACCCTACTCGCCATATTCCCTAGAACTGAGAGTCATTTTTTGTGGCACCATCTAGGCGACTCTTGCTACCAATTTGACGCCCAGATTACAATGAATCTGAGCTTTCTGGGGATGCTAAAGTCTACGGAGATATTTCATATAAGTTAGGTTGGGTAAAGTTTGAATTATCGTAGCACTAGATCTAACCGAGGGCTATTGGCGAAGGGTGTCATGTTTTAGAACCACAGTCAAGGGACGAGCAAGGGACCTGAATAGCCATCCAACGCAACCGTTAAAGGCACATCGTACGCAACGTCAGGAGTTAGAAGAATATTTAACGTGCACTCCCTTACACGGATATTATTCGTAGGACATTTTTGGCTGCACGGGCCGTTAATAGGTCGGCAGTTATTTTGGTGATGCCCGGACCCGAGCCTGTGACATTTCGCATGGTAGGCGAGTGCCTAACCAACTGGACTCCCCAGCCCCATATTTCATAGAAACTTAATTATAATATCAGTTCATTATTCCTATTACCAGTTAAGTAAAGACGTGTCGAACTCTATTTTGTGTAAGTTGGAATTGATTGGACAAATTCACTCATCTGTAAATGATCAAAAAGATCCCAGGATCATGGAACTATTTTCGCATCTTCGAGAACGTTATTGTTTCTATTAGATATGAATTTTATATAACTTATTAATACTAACAAAGATTCTCAACTATTTACACTCTTAAAACCAAAGAGTGAAATCCACCCTATAGGGGAAGTGCATTTTCGACACTGGAAAGGAGTGAAAATTAATTCAGACTGAGTTAAGATCACTCGTTTGTTTTAAGAGTGTATGAGATTGTGGGTTAGATTCTGTCGGAGGTTTAACAAAACAAAAGAGTGAAATCCACTCCGATAGGGGAAATGCATTTTCGACCCTGGAAAAGAGTGAAAAATAACTCAGACTGAGTTAAAATCGCTCGTTTGTTTTAAGAGTGTGTATAAAATAACAGTTTGTGCAATAACAGTTTATTATTATTACAAACGAAGGACGAAGAGAATCTATTTGTTTTGCGTCATTTGGAAACGTTTTTGGCTAAATCGAACACATTCGCTCGTCTCTAAATGGTCGAGAGCATTGAGATCATAGTTAAAGTATTAGAGTGGAGGATTACGTGGGGCCATGCAAAAAATTCACATCATCGAGAGCGTTACTGCCTTTATTAGTTAAGAGTTTTAACCGATAATTATTAGCAATGCGTAGTGCAACTGGTTATAAAATAAGTTAATTACTATTATTTAACAGCAAAGAAATGACATGTCCTTCTTGTAAACGTTAACATAAATCAAACTACCATTCTTGCATCCCCAACGGCCAATAAACTCCTGGGTCATGGAACTCTTTTCACATCATCGAAAACAATGCAGAATAATTCCATTGCCCATTTTAAAAGCCGCAAATTGATTCATTTCTCAAATCGTGCATCAGGCAATTGGGATTCAAAGCGCGCGTCTTTTCCAAAAGTTCCGCTATCCATGAAGTGGCTGGAAACTCCATATTTTTGGACAGGGATGTGAAATGCAATTAATCTATCATTATTTTTTATTTGTTTTAAGGGGGTATAGGACACAAAATCTTCAAAAAAATCCAAAAAATTATTATTATCTTAAAAAATAACACAAATAATTTGGAATAATTTAAAATAAAAATTTTATTTATATCTGCAATAGAATGCGAGATGTGTAGTATCTTATGTCATGACATCTATGTTGGCCAACCACGTTTAAAAACTTCAAAGCTGTTTTTCTCCTTAATAATGTTTTCGATGATTTTTTTACTTTTAAATTGATATACCTCAAAATCTACTGCCCATACAGTGTTAAAATTTTCCACACTTATTTATCAAACACATATCTTTAATTTGTCTTTAGTGATTAGTTGTAAATAATTTTTTTTATTTATTAATCTTTTAAAAAATAGTTCACCTGTGATATTATTTTTAAAAATTTCAATAGTTTTTTTTTTTAAGAAAAACTTTGACCAATAACAAAAATCGGTAAAGTCAGTTTATTATGTACATTTTCCTGTTTATAAAAATGCTAAATTTTTGTTTGTCAATAAATAATTTTTTGACTTATAACAAAAATATGAAACGTCTTTTTTTTGACACATTTTATTTTTTAAAACAAAATTAATAATTTTTTAAAACCTTTGACTATCTAAAAGTGTTAGTATATTTAGTATACATTTATGGAAAAAAATTATAATGATATCTGCAATATTAAAAAAAAAAAAGATAAAAGTGCCTCATACCCACCTTACCCGTTGGTGCCTTGTATACGGCTAATGTTAAATTAACATTTTTCATGTTCTTTTTCTTTGAAACTAACATACAAAACAACACAAAAAAATTCTGTGCATTATATGCTTTTTGAAAAATCCACAGAAATGAAATTTTATCAATATAAAAGTAGTTTTTTTTTTAAGCTAAAAATATTATTTAATGTAATGTGTTGTTCTCTTCTAATGAATCATAGTTGGTTGGTATACATACATTTTCAGGCTTGTGTGCTTGCTCAGAGAGCCGTTTATAAACCTTCGTCAAGTAAGACAGTCACAACACACTCACACACACTCACATGCACACATATGCGTGACAGATGCTGCCATCTGTCACATGCCACCTTCCCATTTTAGACATGTCCCTGAAGGGGAGGGAAATAGTCTCCAGGAACCTGTACCCGTGGGAAACTGCGCAATGACCGCCCACAGGACTTTCGGACCCAACAGATTTAACGAGCACGTACTCCGCATATACTCGGTGAGTTTTCAGCGACCAGGACTCGATCTCGGGACCTTCCGATCCGTAGATCAAGACACTGACCACAGGTCGCCTTACAGCCCTATGAATCATAGTAAATCTTGTTTCGATCCTTTGGGTAAAATGCTAGATATAAAAAAATCTAATTTATAAAAATAACTCAAAATAAAATATTATTACTGTTTGTGAAAATTTCAATAGTCAAGGACTTTCAATTTTTTGTCTATTAAAACCCAAAAAAAGTGGTCGAATGATTCACAACTTTCTCCAAAACATATTCGGCTGCTGAGGTAAGAGGAAACAAAATGAAGTAACTCACAAGAACATCCTCACGACGCTTTACCTCGAAAATAGCAACTAAGTCATTCAATTTTAAATAAAACTCTTCAGAAGTAAAGTAGTTTAAACATCTTCGTATTTTACATTATTCTTATTCCAAGCTAATCGATGTAGCAGATTCACTGACCCGATTTTCCCAAGATGGACGCAGCGAGAGGCAATTTTTGAAAAACAACAAAAATTACCCTAACAACCGGGATCATTGCTCCAGTTTCCAGGAGAAGCAATTTCTCTAAAAAAAAATTAAGGAATTCTTTTTGGTGAATATTTCCAGCGAAGTTCAATGGCGCGAGACCCACCAAAGAGTTTAGAAGGTATAATGGTGCTGCCGGGTAAAAAACAATACAAAGACAGGTTTACCACGTGAAGCCCTCGATCGCTCTGTAGTAAGCCCAAACACACGCTCTTGGCGAAGTATTTGGCGATATTCTACATGGAGTTAGCATATGAAGTCTACTAGGGTGGGCCGAAAAAAACTTTTTATGTATTTCATTTCGGGACATGGAGGTAGTATAGACTTTCAACATTGACCTTGGCGACTCTCTAATAACAATATAATTAAAACGTATTTCCCTTACCTGTGAAAGGAGTTACTACCATCTTGTGCAAAATTAAATCTCGTGATATACGGTTGCGTTAGGTGCCTACTCAGTTGCCGACTCGTCACCTGACTGTGGTTCTAAATTACGACGCCCGTCGAAAATAGCCCTCCTGCAGCTATAGCTCGACGGTAATTCAAAAAATTCAATACCAAAGTAAATTGTTGTTTAGGTTCTTCCTTTCTCACTGCGTAATAGATGTTTATTTTCAACAAGTTTGGATTCTACCGAAAATGCTTTTTATTATCCGTTCAATTTTTTTTTATCGTTTGTATAATTCTTTTATTTAAGATGTTTTTATAGGACCCGAAATGTTTTTGAAACAATTTTTTGGTCTCTGTTTTAACTAAATGTTTTTAAATCTACTGTTTTTGTGTCTATTTTAACCTATTTCTTTATTTGTCTCCTATAATTGAGAGCTTCTGCTGTAATTGCTACTCAATAAAATAAATCATAAATACTGAGCTAATGTTGAATAAGTGGTTGGTTTGGCCTCACACGTGTGACTCAGGGGCTGACTAAGCGGCTCAGTGGCTGAAAGGTTAAAGGTGTCCGCCTGGTAGGCCCAAGATCGCGGGTTCGAGCCCCGGCTGAGTCGTCGGATTTTCTAAATAGGAAAATTCTGGGGACGCATGTCATATGATTATGTGGCATGTCGAAGATCCGTGAAGTTCCTAATTGGCTTGGGGGTCTCTTTTCAAAATTAAATCCCGGTCATCAACAGAGAGCTCATATTTATTGCAATCTGCGTGTCAAAATTGGTAGCGAGAGTCCACTAGAAGGTGCCACAATAAAATTGCCCTCAGTTCTGGGGAATATGCCGAGTCTGCAAAAGGCTTGACCGCTAAAATTACAGCCCCATTAGAGAAGAAGACTAGTTAGTTGGTTGGTATACATATATTTTCAGGCTTGTGTGCTTGGTCAGAGACCCGCTTATAAACCTTCGTCAAGTAGGACATACACAACACACACACGCACATGAAGACACACGTACGTGACATATGCTGTCATCTACCGCGCGCCACCTCCACAATTTAGACATGTCCCTGAAGGGGAGGGAAATAGCCTCCACGAACCTGTACCCGTGGGAAACTGCGCAATAACCGCCCACAGGACTTTCGGACCCAACAGATTTAACAAGCAAGTACACCGCATATACTCGGTGGGTTTTCAGCGACCAGGACTCGATCGCGGGACCTTCCGATCCGGAGATCGAGACTCTAGAATACTATTGTTTCTTGGAGATTTACCGAAGGCTTCACTATGCGCCAAGAATCACCATTTCCTTCTTAGCTCTCTGTGAGACACCAACAAGGATGGGAAGAAAGTGTCAGAGGCGGATGTCCAATTCCTTCTTCTAAGAGTGGAAGGCGAGCCATTGTCCCAGATTTAACGCAGACTGTTCGATGAGACGCTTCGATTGTTCGGCCGCTGCTGGAAACGACTCTGCCAAAATGTAAGTACTTTTACTTTCTACCCAAGTGACGATTAGCTAATGCAGGGCCTCTTCAACCACAAGGCCCGTTAGGCCCTGGCCTAGGGCCCCTAAATTTCAGTTTCTATGTAAGTACTTCTAAATGTAAGTACTTTTACTTTCTACCCAAGTGAAGATTAGATGATGGGCAGGGCCTGTTTTTCTGTAAGGCGTTAAGTCTAGGACTAGGGCCCTTAAATTTCAGTTTCTATTGTGCTGAATGCTGTAAATCCCCTAAATATGAGTAAACTAAAAAATATCTGATATTCCAGTTTGTTTATCGCTCGATTTTGAATGAGAAATTGACCAATTGTGATTGTTTTGATCGATGTTTATAATTAAGCCTATAAAATTGTAGCAAAAATTTGATACATAGGTCATATAGCACCATCATTACTGGAAATATTACGTAATATTTTACTCAAAGAGGCCCCCAAAGTAGGTTGTGCCTATATTCTGATTCTTACTGGAACAAGCCCTGGCTAATGAGCAAATGCAAGGACTTTGTTTTCATACACTGTTAACCTCTTGCGGAGTCCTCATTCGGGGAAATTTTTTAAAACCTCCCCACAAACAATTAGCATGTTAATTAGTTCCTAAATTGACCACGTCCGAAAGAAGAAGATCCGAAAATCAGTTTTCAGCCTTTGATTACAAGTATCTGCCATTTATTTCGATTAAAAAAATTAAGTTGGACGAGGGTCAATACGATATTAGACTTTTTAAAAAAAACTTTAAACTAGTTCTTTCTTGAATTAACTTTTCAAAAAGTTATTTTAGTACTTTATAATTAGTTAACTTTTAAGGTAATTTGCATTTAAAAACAATGGTAAACTGAACTGTTAAGATAAGCAAAACAAACAACAAACAAATAAGTTTTACGGCTTTTTTTTTTCATTTATAGCACACAAAATATGTATTTTTAGAATTAGAATTTGCTGAGGTCTTAAGAGGTTAAAACTATAAAACTTAAATTTTTAAAAAAATTGTTTGAAATTATATTGTATGAAATATATAATTATAATTGTATGAAATATATATAGTTATAATTGAATGAAATATATATAATTATAATTCTATGAAAAAAGCATGTTTAGATGAAGAATATACTTGTAAGAATTTGCTGAGGTCTAAGAGGTTAAAACTATAAAGCATATATTTAAAAAATATTCAAATTATATTGCATGAAATACAGTATACTCCCGATTATCCGCGGGTGGATTATCCGCTTTGCGGCTTATCCGCGGGCCACTATCCACCCCTCCCATTTTTCAGTTCAAATATAAAAAAAAAGTGATAAATTAATTTTATTTGTTTCAAAACTTTTTGGAAGAATGCATTCCAAGAACAACGAATTCCTTTCTAGAAAGACGAACACATTCGAAGAACGATAAATACATTTAATAAGAACAACGAATGCATTAAAATAAGAATGACTATAGGAAACCTGATAGTGTTCAGCCAGGTGCACATCACAAACAGGTTTTTGTCAAAAAGCATCACTAGTAAAAAAGAAAACTGCCCGCTATTTTAATTTAATTGCTTTATGTGATTTTGATACTAGCGAAATGCGTGATAAACTAAAAAAAAAAGTTGTCTTCACAATTCAAGACGAACTACAACTCGTTAAAAAGATGGAAAATGGATCCTCCAAAAATCAAATGTGCTTGCAGTATGGCATAGGAGGAACGACAGTAATAGACATGTTGAAATAAGTAAATTTGTACATGCTATATAGGATAACTGTAATTTATTTTAATAAAACCCAGAAGAAATTTTGTTTATAGGAACTTTCTTCATTATTGCGGATTATCCGCGAATTCGCTTATCCGCGGAAAAGACGCCACCCAATTCCGCGGATAATCGGGAGTTTACTGTATGTAATTATAATTGCATGAAATATATATAGTTATAATTGAATGAAATATATATACTTATAATTGTATGAAAAGCATATTTAGATGAAGAATATACGTGTAAGAATTTGCTGAGGTCTTAAGAGATTAAAAGTTTGGCGCAAAATTGTACCGGAGTCTTGGAACTTCTTAGCTACCACCACTATTTAGAGCGTTGATTTACCACTTTTGAGGTGCATAAAAGCCATAGTTTTACCTGAAAATAAGTAAACCCATGCTCTAAATTGTGGTGCCACAAAGGTTCTACGATTCTGATACAATCGTGCATCAAACCCTTTGGCAGTGCATTTACTACAGTATAACATTATGCTTACCACTATATAGATACAATTAGATACAATAGATACAATAGCAGTGTACAATTAGTGCTCATCTAATTGTACACTGTTCAAAACAATTAGGTGAGCACTTTGCGTACTTTTGTTAACCCTTTCAGTTTCAACTTTTTATTTTTTTATTTAAAAATCTTAAATTTGTAAAATAGATTCCTTATGCATCCAGAATGAAATGGTAAAAACAGGGATTTTTTAAAAAAAAAAAATTAACGAAAACATAAGGGGTAAAAATTTTGAATCATAACGTTTCAATAAACTATAACAATAATTTTTTCAAATTTTTTTGGGTAAAAAATGTTAATATCAATTTTGAAACATCTAAGAATGCAAGCGTGAAGAATTTAGGGTAAATTTATTTCTTAAAAATTTTAGGAAGTGACTTTTACTTTTACCATGTGTTTAATATTTTTATTTTATTAAAACAAACATTTTTAATTCTTCAAAAGACATGATTCTTTCATCTAACGATAAATAAGTGCGAATTCAACAGGGTGAGAAAAAAAAATCGCAAGCTGATGATTTCAAAAGGGATCATTGATGGTGACAGGGTTTAACCCAGTAATGCATGAATTTTTATTTTCATCCCAAAAAAATATATATGTATCCTTAATACTCGCACATTATGGGAAAAATACTAAAAGAATTTAACTGCATTAGAATTTAAATAATTTCAATTTTTAAAAAATTTTCCATATGACAAAAACCAACTGCAAAATTCCAATTTCGATAATAATGACTAGAAAACTATTTCAAAATAACCCTTTTAAACTATGATTATTTTTTCAAAACAATTTATTAGTATTTAGTAATAGTATTATTATTCTTTGAATACTGCCGAAAACGTAATTTCACAAAAGTTAATAACCTCACTCTTTAATTTGGAATACACTTTTACTACTGTCATCTATGAGGATTATTAGTAACTAAAACTTCAAAATGAAATGTAATAGCTGAAAAAAACACAGATTTGTCCAGGAGGAGCTCGAATTTAATAGAATAAAGTAAATTATGTTACTTGTTACCAAACGGTAACAGTGTGCATAAGAGGGTTAAACCATACAATTCGTACTTTGAAGGTTTTCGAAGGGCCTCAACGGAAAATGGCCTCCCTCCCTTCTAAAATGGACGTTTTGAAGATATTTACTTTGAATCCCTCTCTCGCAATACTTCAAGATACTTTTTTATCCACTATTTTCCATAACTCCTTGAACATGTGACTCGTCCATCCAGTACATAGAGTTAGGAAAGAGAATCGAGCGGTCCATGTAGGGTAACGCACAAAAGAAGCATGCTAGAGCGGTGCATCTTCGGATTACCTCAGTGAAAGTTTCGGTTACTATGTTATGTGAAGTAGCTCAAAAAAAAAAGCTAAAGTGGTGCATCTTGGGATACATCAGTGCCAGTATGTTATGCTCTGTATCTCGAAAAACCTGACAGTCCTGCTTCAAACCTTTTGAACTGATAGAATCCTCTACTCCTAATTCCTAACTCTATGATCCAGTAGTAGCTCTATAAAGAACCACCTGTCCCTAATATAGACATGCAGGTCCATAATAGAAACAGGTGGTTCCTTAAATGGTTCTTCGTAAACATTTTGTGGTTTTTATTACATAAATTAAACAAGAATAATTTCAATGTCACTAATATTAATAGAGATAGTCAACAGTCCAGGGATATTGGTCACAAATTTTTAAGAGTCCTGCTATATATTTGAACGAGGGGGTGCAAAAATTAATTTTCCTTAGAGTGTCCACTTTGGGTACAGGTACTAAAAAACACTGTGTCCTAGACAGGGCCTGCTCTTCCATAAGGTCTGTTTAGCCCAGGCCTAGGGCCCCCTAAATTTTAGTTTCGATTATGCTAAATCCTGTACATTACCAAAATATCAGTAAATTAAAAAAAAAAGGATTTGACACTCCAGTTTGTTTGTTTTTTTCTCTAAATTTTGAGTAAGAAATTGACCAAACGTGATTGTTTTGATCTATGTTTATGAGGAAGCCTATGAAATAGAAGAAAAAATTTGATACATATGCATATAGCATCATCATTATTGGAAATCGTACACAAAATTTTTCGTAAAGAGGCACCCAAAATGGGCTGTGCCTATAGTCTGAGATTTTCTTCAACAGGCTCTGGTCCTAGATGACTCCCTTTGATAACACTGGCCTCATACCATGTTTAAAAAATCCCGGTAAAATAACGGGCAGGGACAGACAGCAGAGATTCCAGCCGTACCCGTTAAAAAACACTCATGCAAATAATTAAATGCATTCAGCCCGTAATTGTACGAGGCAAAATCATGCAGTATCAATTGTAGGGTCCTTGAATTTAGGGTTGAATGTAAGATTACTTTGAATGTAAGATTACGGTCTGCTTAAGGGGGAATGGGCGTGCAGGACCGGGGGTCTCCAAACTCAAGTGCCTCAATGTTAATCCAATGGGAAAAATTATTTTCTCTGCCACATTTCTCCCGCTGTATTGAATATTTTTACATGCGGATTTTTTTATGTGATAAATGTAGCTGACTTACAGGTCTCTATCTTCCCACTTTTTGAAATTAGTACGAATATTTTGTGTAAAATAATGTATTGAATATTAAAAAAAAATATTCGTACTAATTTCAAAAAGTGGGAAGATAGAGACCTGTAAGTCAGCTACATTTATCACACAAAAAAATCTGCTTGTAAAAATATTCAATACAGCCGGAGAAATGTGGCAAAGAAAATATTTTTTTCCCATTGGATTAACATTGAGGCACTTGAGTTTGGAGACCCCCGGTCCTGCACGCCAATTCCCCCTTAAAAGTGAATGGACGCGCTGCACCGGGGGTCTCCAAAGCAAAGTGCATTGGTGTTAATTCTTTGGAGAAAAAATCTTTTCTCTGCCATATTCCTGCGGCGGTGTTGAATATTTTTGCTAGCGGATTTTTTTATGTGATAAATGTAGCTGACTTACAGGTCTCTATCTTCCCACTTTTTGAAATTAGTACGAATATTTTTTTGAATAAACAATAAGTATTCGAAGCAATTCAAAAAGTAAGATTATAGAGACATGTAAGTTATCTACATTTATTATTTATAAAAGCCATTTATAAAAAATAATACAGACGGAGAAATGTGACATAGAAAATAGTTTTTTCCCTTTGGAAAACACTGAGGCGCTTGAGTTTGGAGACCCTTTATATGGCACGCCCTTTCTCCCTTAATTAGGGTAGCCCCTAATGAACAATTTTATGGTTTACATATCACCAGTCAATGTGATTATCATTTGCCAACTACAATTTTAAAAGATATTTATACAATTAAAACAAATCGCTTTTTACTATTTGCGAAAATAACACCTGAAAACTTTTTGGGTTCAGCAACTACTACAATCCTACCTATTTAAAACTCATTATAAACTACTATTAGAACTGGCTATTTTAAAACAAGAAAGGTAATTGCAGTATTCTTGTGGTCGAATTCTTTTACTGATGATTACCTTTTAAAGAATTATTATGTGAACCAAACCGTGTCGTACAATAACATTACCATATACGGTGGTAAGTTTGAGGTAAATTTCAGCTAGATAATAACTGATTTCTGACACCTAAATTGTTTCTTAAAAGAAAGTGCCTCTTTTCGAAAGTTAAAACATATCTTGAAGCGGAACTATATTAAAGTTTGTTGACCGTGAAGTGAGGAAGGCAGTTGCGTATCTTCCTTATTCGAACTTAAGAAGGGTCGGAATCGCTGTAAATAAAAAGCTGTTGTTTTTGCAGTTAAAAACTGTCCACTTTGACGCCAGTTAATAACTGTCTTTTTTACAGTTTAAAACTGTAATTTTTTTTTACCGGGAAGACTTTATTTTTTTACACTAAAACTGTAATTTTAACAGGGAGAAACTGTTATTTTAGCAGAGAGAAACTGTTAAATTAGACGTGCTAAGAGTCACGTGATTAGGATCGTCGTTAAGTACAGATACCCAATACTAGCACTCGCGACCGAGTAATTACTTTGTCGCAGACAGTTTAATGGGACTCGCACACAAGAGGTTCCTGGATCAAAACCTGGCCTGGTCCTTACCTCTTCCAGGAACCTCTTGCATGCGAGCCCAATACTGAACCGTCTGCGACTAAGTAATTGCTCATTCTCGAGAGCTAGTATCGGGTATTTTATTTAACAGGGAGAAATTTTTAAATTAACAGTTTCTCCCTGTTGAAATTACCGTTTTAATGTAAAAAAAATAAAGTTTTCCCGCTAAAAAAAATTACTGTTTTAAACTGTGAAAAAAAAATAGTTTTAACTGGTGTCAAAGTTGACAGTATTTAACTGTTAAAAGCAACAGGGTTTTTTTTCTATTTTTCTTTTTTTTCTGCTTATCTTAAGCTGTAATTTAAGACCACGATTATTGATTTCTGTTAAGTGGTTCTCTTTTTAAAAGCTTTTTTCAGAAACTCTGTACATCATTTTTTACCTAAACCTTGCTTTTCTTTTGCGTTTCCTGAAATATAAGATTTTTCATCAGTTCGGAACATTTTTCTCAGGAACTATAACAGATATCAACATATTTTGTTTTGTTATTTATTTCTAATTAATAGATCTTTGATTTAAACTGAAGAATTTCAAATATCTCTGCTCAATAAAAAGTCATATAATTAATTTTTTTTTAGGGGGGGGGGGGTTTCAATTCCTAATGTTAGGTAAATTAACAAGGGCGAAATAGAACCATCCAACTCCCCTTAAAAACACAAACCTTATTTATTTGGGTAAACCTAAAGGAGCGTACCCAGCAATTTTACGCCAAAACTGCTAACCCCAACAAATTGGTATAATGGAAAACTTTGGCAAAAATAGCATTTGCATTGCCAATTTCTGAATGTTAATACAATTAAATCTTAAATGCATATATAGTTTATTTTGTAAAAAAATTTATACCAATCTTTCACTATTAATTATGTGCTTGACGATTTTAAATAATTTACTTTTTTAAATCAATTCTTCAGCATTTTAATATTTTACGTTTTTTATAAACCTGGTCTGCAATTTAATGAACCTTTCCGTTATTTTAGTACTGCCATTTTGAAATTAGGAAGTATTTTTTGTCACTTTGCGAAAAATAGAACTAGCATCTCGGCAAGTGCCGGGGTTTGTTGTTATTTCGTGTTTGGTGCGCTCCTAGTAAGTATTTTCAGTTTCACACTCTCCATTCTCAGGCTAGGAAAAATAGTAGCTCAAGTATTGAGCTAGAGCGCGCCAAGCCTGCGGTCCACCTTTTTCCTCTGCTTATGCAAATCAATTATCAGCTTCTACTATATAAGCTCCTGCCTTCAAGTTGTTACCGGGGGCTGTTTTCTGTTACTTGCCCTCGCGGCGGTCTGTTCTAAATTTTTCTGCTAATTGCGATATAATTATTATTTCAATGTTTTACTTTTAATAAAAGATTTATTTTGAGATTCACGCCTTTTAATTTTTCGAGGGTTCTACTTTTAGAATATTGGTGCCGAAACCCGGGACCCTCGATTTTTAGATCTTTTTAAATTTCTGCTAAATTCTAAATTTGCCTTTAAAAAAATGGATAAGTTACTAAGACGTAAGCGCGCTATTAAATTTAGAGCTACAAGATTGATTGCTTCGGTTCAGGCTAGCGTTACTAAAGAGATTAGTTCTGAAGAGCTTGAAGTTTTTAAAGAGGAGTGCGTTGAGATTTGGAGAGAGCTAAACGAGAACCATGACGAAATCACGGAAGCGGAGGTGACTGACGCTGAAATGGTTAAGCACGAAACTGAATATTCTGAAACCGTCGGTAACCTCGAGAGGCTTAAAATGCTAATTTGTAAAACCATAAAGGGCACGTCCACAGCAACAGATCACTCGGCGGACAATAAAACCACGCAGTTTGAATCGCTGTCGGTTCGTCTGCCCAGCATTGAGCTGCCTACATTTAGCGGCGACTTCCAAAATTGGCTTCCATTTCGTGATCTCTTTCAGTCGACCGTACATGAAAATGTCTCCATTCCTGACGTCCAAAAGCTCCAGTACCTTAAACTAAGCGTTAAAGCCCCAGCATCAGCTTTGTTAGATGCGATATCCGTCACCAGCGAGAACTATAAAACCGCCTGGAAATTATTGTGTGATCGCTACAACAATGACCATGAAATTGTGTCGGCCACTTTGGACAAGTTCCTATCGCAACCCAACTTGTCGAACGAAACTGCCAGCGGTCTCCGAAAAATGATGGATCTAACTAACCAATCGATTCAGACCTTAATGTCACTAAAGCAGCCCGTACAACACTGGGATACTATCCTAGTTCACATTTTGTCCAAGAAAATGGATCTTGAATCACAGCGGCAATGGGTTTTTTCAATTCAAGGGAAAACCTCTCTACCCACATTGAAAGACTTTTTCGATTTTATCGACAATCGTGCGCGTGCAGTAGCAGCCGCTCCTAGTTCTTCGCAGTCAAAACAGCGAAAACCGATTGATCAGATGAAACAACCCGTCAATCGCAACGAGTTTCGGAAGTCTCAATCAAACTTTCACGTTACAAACAACAAATGCATCTTCTGCAGTATGCCGAACCACAGAATCTACAAGTGTTTTAAGTTTTTGAACTTAACTGTTCCAGCACGCAAGGCGTTCGTTCATGAAAATTCGTTGTGCGAAAACTGTCTACGCTGCCACCCGAATACTAGCTGCACTAGTTCAAAGTGTAGGAAATGCAACAAGGATCACCATTCGCTTCTACACGAGGAGCCCGAAGTTCAAAATGCGACCAGTGCCAAGAGCATCAATCAAGCAGAAGTTACGTCGCATTTATCACGCAATCCTCCAACCCGCCAAATTACTCTGATGCCTACCGCGGTTATTCAAGTATTGGACGGGTACGGCCAAATTCAACCATGTAGAGCCCTGTTGGATTCGGCAAGCCAGACTAGCTTCGTCAGCGAGAGATGTGTTCAAAGATTAGGCCTGCATCGAAAGCGAGTGAATATCCGCATATCCGGACTAACTACGTCTACTGTCGGTACCGCCCGAGGAAAGGTGAAACTTTAAGTTTCCTCCACAATCGATGCCCTGATCCTGTCCAAAGTCACTGGAACACTTCCTCAAGTTCGTGTTGATCCCAAGGCTTTACAGTGCTTCAAACACCTGAAACTTGCCGACGACCACTGCAACCAGCCAAGCTGCGTTGACGTTCTGCTCGGTGCCGATGTCTTTGGAAAACTACTTCAATGTTCTAAAAGTAGAACCCTCGAAAAATTAAAAGGCGTGATTCTCAAAATAAATCTTTTATTAAAAGTAAAACATTGAAATAATAATTATATCGCAATTAGCAGACAAATTTAGAACAGACCGCCGCGAGGGCAAGTAACAGAAAACAGCCCCCGGTAACAACTTGAAGGCAGGAGCTTATATAGTAGAAGCTGATAATTGATTTGCATAAGCAGAGGAAAAAGGTGGACCGCAGGCTTGGCGCGCTCTAGCTCAATACTTGAGCTACTATTTTTCCTAGCCTGAGAATGCAGAGTGTGAAACTGAAAATACTTACTAGGAGCGCACCAAACATACCGCCCACCTTGAAATCTAATGGATTTCAAAAGCAATACAATAAATGATCAAAAGTTAAATTACAACTTAAATTACAACTGGAGTGTTTGAAGCACATTAGAGTTCATGTACCAACAGCTTGTTGGAAGTCCATATTCGGTAAGAGGCACAGTTTATTCACATAGCGCTGCAATTGTCCAGTTGCCGTCTTTAGAGTAACGACTCTGGCGAAGCCATCTGCTCCAGAATGGACTTCGATGACTCTTCCCAATTTCCACCTTAACGGCGGAAGCCGCTCATCTTTGATAAGAACCAAGTCCTTGACCTTGAGGTTGGCGGAGGCTCGATTTCACTTGGGCCTGTGTTGGAGAGTGCCCAAGTATTCCTTGGTCCATCGGGTCCAGAAATGTTGCACCAGGCGCTGAGTGAGCTGCCATCGAGTCAGATGGTTGATCGGCTTGCTGGACACATCTGGCTCCGGGAGGGACTGAAGAGGTGCTTGGATCAGGAAGTGGCCTGGAGTGAGCGCTGCAAAATCGTTAGGGTCATTAGATATAGGACACAAAGGACGCGAGTTTAGACAGGCCTCTACTTGTACTACGACGGTGTACAGCTCTTCATAAGTCAATGTGACGTCGGACAATATGCGTTTTAAGTGGAATTTAATTGATTTCACGGCTGATTCCCAAAGCCCACCCATATGGGCAGCAGAAGGAGGATTGAAGATCCAGTCGATCCCTTCTTCTGCGAGGTATTGACCAACGCATTCATTTTTAAGAGTGTCCTTCATTAGATTGTCTGCGCCAACAAAATTAGTTCCGTTATCACTTCTAATAGTTTTGGGCCTGCCACGACGTGCAATGAACCGCTTTAGAGCTGCAATGAATGTTAGCGTAGTGAGGTCACTTGCTAGTTCGCAGTGCACGGCCTTTGTGGCAAAACACACGAAGATTACCAGGTATGAATTGCAGGTCTTAGCTCTAGATGCCTTCGACATTCGGATTGTGAAGGGACCAGCATAGTCGACGCCGCATTCGAAAAAGGGACGAGAAAAGGTTACCCGTGATGACGGTAAATCACCCATTAGTTGTTGAGCCGATTGTCCTCGTTGACGTATACAAGTTGTGCATTGGCCAATGATCCGTCGGATGACACTGCGGGCAGCGATGATCCAGAATTGTTGCTGGAGACAGGCCTGAAGTAGCTGTGGTCCTGCGTGAAGAAGAGATACATGAAAGTGTTTTACTATTAAAACAGTTAAAGTCGAGTCCTTTGGAAGGAGAGCTGGATGTTTGTGATCTGGGTGAAGATAAGAGTTGCGTAATCGGCCGCCCACCCTGAGGATAAATTCAGAGTCAAGAAAAGGGTGTAATTTTAGAATGTGGCTCTTGGTGGATACTCGATCAGAGCTCTTAAGGGTAGCGATTTCAGAGCTGAACCCTTCTGCTTGGGCACACTTGATCCAAAAACTTAGAGCACCTTTAAGTTCTTGGTTTGACAGAAACGCGAGGTTTCGTTGTTGAGGAGGCACTCTACAATTATTTATGAATCGGAAAAGGTACGCTGTAATACGTTTAAGTCTGGTAAGCGTGGAAAATCTTTGTAAGAGCTCAGTACAAAATGATTGTTCTTTGGAAGTAATACAGGCTAAAGGTTTTACCTTCCTTTCTTCGACTAGTGCGTCGGAGTTGTCAGGTGGAGCATTTTGGTCTTCAAGTGGTTCAGTAGCCGCTAGAAATGAAGGTCCGTTCCACCAAAGGTCAAATGTTGAAAGCGCAGACGCAGGTAACCCTCTGCTGGCGCAGTCAGCTGGATTTCTTTCACTTGCGACGTGTTTCCAAGGCACGCCAGGAAGCAAGCTGTTGATTTTCGTCGTTCTGTGGGCGACGAAAGTCTTCCATCTACTGGGGTCGGCGGAGAGCCAAGCTAGAACGATCGTTGAATCCGTGTAGCAGCATACCTGTGAAACATCGAGGTTCAATGATTTTATTATGAAACTTACCAGGCTGGCCAGCAGTACCGAACCACATAGTTCTAACCGAGGCAGAGATTGCAGCTTTACGGGGCAAACGCGTGTTTTACTAGCGATCAGTCGTACCCTT
Source organism: Hylyphantes graminicola (assembly GCA_023701765.1). NCBI lineage: Eukaryota > Metazoa > Arthropoda > Arachnida > Araneae > Linyphiidae > Hylyphantes > Hylyphantes graminicola. The sequence continues at coordinate 71,628,723 of CM043117.1, read as the reverse complement.
ACTTTGCCTGAATTAGAGACAGTTCGAGCATACACCGCTGCAGAGTAGGCCCTTTCTGACGCGTCGCTGAAACCGTGTAACTCTGTAGTTTGAGGATCGGGTTGGAATATATACCTTGGGATGGCTACATGTTGAAGGTTGATTAGATCTTGACACAGTTCTGCCCACCTATCTTCTGCAGGTTCAGGAAGTGGGTCATCCCATCCAAGGTCGAATTTCCATAGGTCTTGCATCAGTATCTTGAGACGGATGTTTACTGGAGCAATCCAACCTAAGGGGTCGAAGATCTTAGAGATATACGAGAGTATCATGCGCTTAGTTGGGTTATTGGTTGCATCTTCAATGGAGAACGGGATCTGGAAAGAGAATGAGTCACTATTGGTATTCCATTGAAGTCCCAAAGTCTTGATGTCGCTCTTGATATCTAGTCGAGAGTTGCTTGCACGGTGTTGCGCTGGTATCTCCTTGAGGACAGAAGGTTCGTTGGACGCCCACCGCTGTATGTCAAAACCACCTCTAAGAAGGAGCTGACGAACTTCTGTGTAGATTTCCAGAGCATTTTGGACAGTAGGGGCGGAGGTGACGAGGTCGTCGACGAAAAAAGATTTTTTAATGGTTCTCGATCCTATGGGGAAATCCCTTTCATCTTCCGCCAGCTGGTTAAGACACCTTGTAGCAAGATACGGAGCAGATGCCGTACCGTATGTTACTGTGTTCAGCCAGAAGTCATCTATGGGAAGATGTGGACCATCTCTCCATAAGATCCTTTGGTAGTTCCTGTCGAGAGGGTTAACGAGGACTTGTCTGTACATCTTGACAATGTCGGCGCTCAAAGCAACTTGGTGTTTCCTGAACTGAACCAACAGGGTAGTGATGTCTGGTTGGATTGTGGGACCGACCATGAGTTTGTCGTTCAGGGATAGACCGTTAGAAGACTTGGCACTGGCATCGAAAACAACACTTATTTTAATTGTTTGTCCGGTTTTGAATACGCAGTGATGAGGAATGTAAAACACGCTTTCAGCAGAGTCAGGAGGGGGCACTTTGGTCATGTGGTCGAGGTCTTCGTACTCGGTCATGAAGTCCTTGTACAAGCATTTGGTTTTCGGCTGCGACTTCAATCTTCTTTCAATTTGCAGAAGACGTTTCTCGGCCATTGAACGGGATGCTCCAAGGGGTCCTTTATCATGAAAGGGCAACCTTACGACGTACCGCCCTTCACTGTTGCGATGAAAGGTTTGTAGGAAGTGATCTTCACATTTTTGTTCTTCAACTGTAAGTGGTTTTTTGACGGGGATTTCTTCAACCTCCCAGAACTTCTGAAGATTAAAGGCTAGATCATCGCACTGGATAAAATTGGAAGAGATCAAGTTGTCGCTAACCTCTGGAATTGAAGTGGTTCCCATGATCACCCATCCGAAGACTGTGTCTACTGCAGATAGGTCCGAATTAGATGAGACTGTGCATCCGCCAAGTAGTTTTCCAAAGACATCGGCACCGAGCAGAACGTCAACGCAGCTTGGCTGGTTGCAGTGGTCGTCGGCAAGTTTCAGGTGTTTGAAGCACTGTAAAGCCTTGGGATCAACACGAACTTGAGGAAGTGTTCCAGTGACTTTGGACAGGATCAGGGCATCGATTGTGGAGGAAAATTCCTTGTCGTAACTGGAGGAAACTTCAAGTTTCACCTTTCCTCGGGCGGTACCGACAGTAGACGTAGTTAGTCCGGATATGCGGATATTCACTCGCTTTCGATGCAGGCCTAATCTTTGAACACATCTCTCGCTGACGAAGCTAGTCTGGCTTGTGCCGAATCCAACAGGGCTCTACATGGTTGAATTTGGCCGTACCCGTCCAATACTTGAATAACCGCGGTAGGCATCAGAGTAATTTGGCGGGTTGGAGGATTGCGTGATAAATGCGACGTAACTTCTGCTTGATTGATGCTCTTGGCACTGGTCGCATTTTGAACTTCGGGCTCCTCGTGTAGAAGCGAATGGTGATCCTTGTTGCATTTCCTACACTTTGAACTAGTGCAGCTAGTATTCGGGTGGCAGCGTAGACAGTTTTCGCACAACGAATTTCGACTTATCGAGATTTTTGAAATTCGCTAAATCCGGACAAGATCCTTTAGTTTAACATCTATTTGTATTATTGGTTTGGAATTTGCAAGGGCTAAAAATTGGAATCGAAGCTGGAATTAAGTTTGAAATTTGTACAGCTTCTCTTGGCGTCATGTCTGTCTGTCAGACTATTCTCTTCCTCTCCAAATTCGGTTCTATCACTTTGATCTTAATGAATTTTATTTATGTTAGAAAGGTATAATAACAGATAATAAAAATAGCCAGTTTCGACTTTTAAAAGTTGAAATTGCAACTAAATGGTGTATTCGGCGATTTTCTTTTTCATTCTATAAGGTTATAAACCTTATGTGGAATCTATTCCAGGTGATATTTGTCGAGACCCCAGCTAATCCCCCCATTAAAATTTTTAGAGATTTGGTGATATGCTCTCCGATATCCCCCCTCCCCCCCATTCCCTTAAACGCAATACGTAATCTATGGAAGCCCCATAATCACTAAAATGAACTTCTGCAGAAAAGGTGTTGATGTCATAAAATATTAACATAGAATATTAACCCTTTTATTTCCAAGACAAGAAAAAAACTGAAAAAGCTCATCGTCATTTTGTATCCTTAATCCATGTAAGACCCAAAAATTTATTTACGTTACTAGACAAAAAAAAATAAATAAATAAACTCATCTAACAAAATACATCAAATTTTTAAAAAAATACCTTTCATTTTTTTTTTTTTTTTGTAAATTTGAATTCCCGATTGGTAGAAAAGAAGAACGTTGACTAGGATCATAACAGGTCACGGCGTTCGCGCATGCGCAATCTGAGAAAATACAGAAGAAGCTGTAATCAAATACAGTTCTGCGAATATGCAGAAAAGTGCAATTTTTAACAGTGCATTGCTTGTCACCGAATAAAGTTATACCTCTTCGCAAGTGCCAGGTTCGGGTTCGGGATCGCCAAAATACTGCCGACTATAAACGGCCCGTGCTGCCAAAAATCAACGACTTATAATACCCCGTGTATGGGGAGTTCACATTAAATATGCTGTATAGTCCCAACGCTGTGTACGATGTCGCCCTTAACGGCTGTGTTGGGTGCCTACTTAGGTGTTGGCTCGTCACTTGACTTTGGCTCAAAATTACGACGCCCACCGCCAATAGCCCTTATGTAACTCTGGTGCGACGATAATTCAAAACCTACCTACCTTTATTCGCAAGTGCTATATTACATTCCAATACAACTTCATTTAGTTCTATTTGTCCACATACATTTGGTTCAAAGTTTCATTACCTTACAAATGCTCCTTTGCGTTTCATTACTCCATTGTATTCTATTTCTCTACATATATTTGGCATAAAGTGCCATAACCTTACAAGTGCTAAATTACATTCCACTGCTTTATTGATTTTCAACAAAGAAAATTACGTCTCCTACAGTAAAATTTCACATCGTTCGAAGAAAATTATTAATTAAGATTAACCGTCAGTAAAAAAAATATTAGACACTGCATTAAAAATCTCTTATTCATGAAATGAAATTCTTTTACCCAAAATGGGCTTTTTACGTGAATTTATTTTAGGTAGCTTCTTTAGCTCGAAATTAATTCTTTTAGAGTATGGATAAGAGAAAAAATTTGGAATATATATAAATATTTTTTACTAAGCTTAGAATGAAGAAATTAATAATATTAAATGTGAAATAAAGGAGACCGTTGAACTTGTAAACGGGCAATATCCTTAATTAAATTTATTTATATAACTTTTTATTGATTTTCGAAGAATCTTGAAGCTGAATATTTAATTAATATTTATTTGCTCAGAGTTTCATAGAAATGTAAAAAGAAAAATAATTGAAAGGAAATATAATTTTGCAGTTAACTAGATCGGATACTAACATTAATTATATTTTCTTAGTGCTATTTTGAACTTTTTCAAGATTTCTAACATTCTGTATATGAGTAAAATGGTGTTCAGATTAATTTGTTATATTTGAATTTTATTTATTATCAAATTTAAATGTTTTGAATCATTAAGTAAAAGAATGCACATTTAACATTTCAAGTGTGTATATAGTAAATTGTTTTTAAAATCCCATCAATTCTTATTTCTTTTAAACTAAAACTCGAACTAAAAGTTATAAGTGTTGTTGCGAATAAAAACAGTCCCTTTGTGCTTTTATACATCTGTATCTCTCATGCGGTAAGATCGCTTATTTTAGCTTACTTTTTACTTTCGATAAATAGTTTATAACCTAAAAGTAACTTTCATAAAATTTGATATCTTAACAACCTACACGTTTTCCATTACAGGACCACCCATACCATTTACGCAGCTCTCTTCACTTCGCTTCTCGTCCTATACTGCGTGTTGCCATTCGCCGAATCCGGAATCATAAAAAGAAACCGCGGCCACGACGAAGAGGCTGTCCAAACCCTACTCGCAGTGGGCCTCATCGCTAAAGCCCTCTCCGACACTGAGTCCAAGGATAAATGCCCCCCTCAGGTTACCAAGGTGATACATGTCCCCATGCACCACCATACTGAGAGGGTGTATGTGGTGAAGGAGAAAGATGAGGAAGGTGAGTGTTACGTAATATTCTGCCCTCTGGCCCTGATGGCCGAGTGGTTTGGGCCATTTATCTAGCAGCCTGCGCGCTGTAACGGGTGCGGGTTTGATTTCCGCCTTCGTCTTGAGTGTATATTCCTTTCTCTGTGACAGTTAAAAAAATTTCTGTGTATGTCTTATTTGACAAAGGCTTCGTAAGCGGGTCTCTGATCAAGCACACAAGCCGAAATATGCATGTACCTACCCCTACCCTACCCCTACTCTGCTACAAACATGATTTTTTTTATCGATGTCGTATTCAAGTTGTAATTCATATGCAATCAAACTAGACAAATACAGACTTACACACCATATATTCGGGGTTCGAGCCTGGGACTTCCTGACTGCCTGGTTAACTCATTGATCATTCAGTTGGTGGAATTTTTGTAAATTCTTATTTAAATAATATAAATAGTATAATATTTCCAAAACTACTGCTAAACTTGTTTACAACGAAATCTCGTTTATAACGCTATAAATGAAAGTACCGATGACGTATTGAGTATTAAAGTTGCAACTCATAAACCGTCGAACTCGGACCTTGTTTGCAACAACGCGTTTATAACGCCATGAATGAAAGTATCGATGGCGTACCTATTTAAAGTTGCAATACATATGCCGTCTAACTTGGTTACAACGACCTTGTTTAGGACAACTCTTTTATAACGGACCGGACCCTTTACCTTAGTTATGCGTTGTAGAATGACAGTTTTTCAACCCTTAGTTAAGTTAATAATGCACAAAAATTAATAATGCAGAACCATTGTTCGTTTTATATCATAACGGACGCTTAGACGTGAAGTATAACTATGATATCAAAGCAAGGGCCAATGAAGGCATTGGCCCCTTTATTGGTGATTTAATCCAATTGAATATAAAGTTATCAAAAGTCGCCAATGAACGGGCCGGGCACTTTGCCTTAGTTATGCTTGGTAGAATGTCATTTTTTCAACCCCTGGTAAAGTTAATAATACTGGAAAATTGCTCGTTTTATATCATACTGGACGCTTAGACGTAAAGTATGATTATGATAATAATGCAGGGTCAAATGATTGGTGATTTAGTCCAATTGAATTTACCAATTATCAAAAGAATAGCCCTCGTGTAGCTCTAGTGCGATGATAATTCAAACCTAACTAACCAAACCAATTATCAAAAGTCGCCAATGAACGGACCGGGCCTCTTACCTTAGTTATGCTTCATAGATTGTCAGTTTTGCTACTAGACCCTTCGTAAAAGTAATAAACCAGAAAAATAACTCGTTTTAAAATTCAAGTCTAACACTTATGAATTCTTCTCTTGATGGCCGAGTGGTTTGGACCATTACGGATCTTTACCATTACCAGCAGTCTGCGCGATGTAACGGGTGCGGGTCCAATTCCCGCCTTCGCCCTGGGGTGTATTTTCCTCTCTCTCTCTGTGGCAGTAAAAAATCTTTTTGAGTCTGTCTCAATTGACGAAGGCTTATATAAGCTGGTCTCTGATCAAGCACACAAGCGGAATATACCTACCCTTACCCCTAACCTACCCGAAATTCTTCTCGTAACCTTTAATCATTTCAAATTTTATACAAAATATTCCTAATGCTTTATTCATTTCGTAATTGAATTAATTTAACAAGCACCGTGTCGACACAAACAAATAAACTAAAACATAAATATAATGTAACAAGCACAATGCATTGTTCATTAAATTAATTATGATCATTATTATTTAACCAAGCCCGAACGAACTAATGAGACTTGAATCTTAATTATCATTTACGATGTAGTAATAAATTTTATTACCTCTTTTCTCACCCACAAATGAATGTTTATTACACAAATAGCCTACGTGTGACTTCTGACACAAATAAACAGTTACATTACATCAGAGACGATCTTAAATTTAATTATTTTTCCTGGAATTGAGGTGTCGGAATATCTTTAAGCCATTTTTGACGAATCAGGATGATGGTAAAGGGGAATGGACTCGATCAACCAAGGGTCTCCAAAGCAAAGTGCCTCTGTGTTAATCCTAAAAAGTAATTTTGAAAGGGGCCCGGATGGCCGAGCGGTTGGATCATTACGCTAGCAGTCTGTGCCCTGTTACGGGTGAGGGTTCAATTCCCGTCTTCGCCCTGGGTTTATATTCCTTTTCTCTGTGACAGTAAAAATTCCTCCTGTGTCTGTCTCAATGACGAAGGCTCATAAAGCGGGTCTCTGATCAAGCACACAAGCCGGAACCCTATAATTGGGAGAGAAAAAATTTTAAAGGGGGAAGGGGGAGAAAAATATTTTTTTTAAGGAATGGGCGCGCTGGACCGGGGGTCTCAAAAGCAAAGTGCACCAGTGTTCATCAAATGTTTAGAACAAATATTTTCTCTGCCACTTTTCACCAGCAAATTGATTGAATTTTTACAGACGGATTTTTCATGTGATTAATGTAGCTGACTTACAGATCCTGAAAAGAACTTTTTGAAATTGGTATTTTTGTTAATTTTCAATAACTAATTTTACACAAAGTATTCGAAGCAATTTCAAAAAATGGGATTATAGAGACCCGTAAGTTAGCTACATTTATTATTTAACAAAAACCGTTTGTAAAATATTTAATACAGTCGGAGAAATGTGGCCTAGAATATTTCTTTTCCTCTGAATTAACACAGATGCATTTTGGTTTTAAGACCCGCCTTCAATTGCGCATTCGCCCTTACGGAATTAAAAAGTCGTGCTCCGTAGGTTTTCTATGAGATAAAACATTAACAATAAAATAAATCCTATAGCGGAACTATGTGGAAATAGCAGAGTTCTGAAATGGTATTGTAGGGTAGACTAACCAGTGAATGAACGCTTAAGCACAATTTGTTTTAAGAAAATTCATACATTTTAAGAAATATAGCTTGTGGGTTTATGACAATGTGAACACGTCTGTCATTTTATGTAAATTCTACAAAAAAAGGTGACTTTATATTGCATTACTTTGGGTCTTTTGGGGGGTCCAAATATAAAGTGGTACAAAAGCCAAATGAATGAACAGTACTTTTACCAGTGAATGAACACAAAAATGTCCAGTCAATAAACATGTTGGATTTTAATTAATGACCAGGACAACCAATCAGATGTTAAATAGCCTCCTACTAGATTAGAGGAAGTCAGTGTTGCCAATCCATTAAGTGAAAGATTTTTAATCCTTACTTTTTAAATGTATTTACCAACTGTTCATTTACTGGGGCCTGTTCATTCACTGGTCAGTCTGCCCTATAATAAAAATGTCTTTATTTAAATTTAAAAACAAAAAATTAAAGCTTTAAATAACCTTAAAATTTAAGAAAATATATTTTATTTAAAGTTAAAGACAATTATCGATTTATTTTATTTTATTATTCGATTTTGCAGTAAAACGTTAATCCATAAATACAGTGACCGCACATGTTACCCAGCGTTTACGGAGTAAACACACGCCGCCAAATTAAGGATGTTATGTAACACTACAAAATTGGATGAAGATTAACGCTTCCTCTAATTTTGCGGTGTAACGTTAATATATAACTACTGTAAAAGTACATACAAAAATACAATTTAAGAGCTTACACTCTTAAAACAAAGAAGTGAAATCCACTCCAGTAGGAGAAGTGCATGTTCGACACTGGAAAGGAGTGAATATTAACTCAGACTGAGCTAAAATCTCTCGTTTGGAGTGATCCTGTCGGAGGTTTAACACACAAAGGATCCACTCCAAAAGGAGAGGTGCATTTTCCAGTCTGGAGGAGGGAAAATTAATCAGACCGAGTTAAAATCGCTCGTTCGTTTAAAGAGTGAAGTGGCGAGGAACGCGCTATATGACATTTTTAAAAAATTGAGATTTTCGTGTCAATAAACACATTATTTCCTCCTTTAACCTCTTAAGACCCAAGCAAAATCCCACACGTATATTCTTAATCTAAACATACTTTTCATACAAATGTATGCAAAAAAGTATGTTTTGCAAAGACATTTTTTTAAAATTATGTTTATAGTTACTCAGAGTTACGCCTTCAACTCTAAAAATACAAATTTTTTGTGCCCTAAATGCAACAAAAAAAAAAGGCCGTATCACTTATTTGTATGTAGCTAACAGATTATTTTAACATGGTTTTTAATGCAAAATGCCTTGAAAACTAGCTACTAAAAGAACTTTTTGAAGAGTTTGAAAAAAATTAAATTACTTTTTTAAGAACTCTAATATCGTATTGACGCTCCTTTAGCTCCATTTTTTATAGAAATAAATGATTGATACCTGTAATCCAAGTCTAAAAACTGATAATTGGATCTTCTAACAGACCTCGTCAATTTCGGAACTAATTAACTGTTAATTGTTTGTGTGGAGGTTTTAAAAAATATCACCAAAATAGGACGTCTGGTAGTTAGGACGTCAATAGGTTATAGACAATTCAACTTTTCATAAACTTTAACTGAAGTATATTTTTCAACGTTTATAAACATTTTTTTTAACAGATCTAAGTGCAAAATAAAAACTCATTTTCTCGTTTTCACCTTCTTGTCTGAAAGCACGAAGCTCTTTAATTATGATATTTTACGTTGTAAGCACGGCCAAAAAGAAATTCATTTAATAGGTTTAACCTAATACAAATCGTAAATAATTTATTGAAACATTATTTACCTCCCACATCAAAGTATACAAAATAAAAAAAAAACACTCTCAAGCTTACAAATTATGTACGTTTCTGAAACAAACTAATTAAGAGTGAAACATTCTTTTCAAAACATTTCCCTCCATTAGTGTTAATAAAATAAATTATTTATTTACGATTTATGTTTTCGCATAATTAAATTACTTAAATAATAAAAAAAAAATACTGAATAACAGCTATATATAAGAAGTTTGTTTACTGGATTAACTTGTTTTAATTAAAATTAACGTTTTGCAAGCAATTATTTTTGGTTTTCTTTCTTCAAATCCTTTTAAAGTAATTACTCTTTCAAGCTATGTTTGAACAAATAATAATTTATTATTCTTGTAAGAGGTAGACAAACATCTTGGAGTTCAAGTAAACATTTGATTTCTGGATACACCCATTTTGCGGCATAAAAAGCATAACTAATTACTTTCTAATTCAATTTAACTATATTATTATTGTTATTTATTTAAATTTTGTTACAGGATTTAATTATTTTCACTGGTGACTAATGTGGAACACTAACACAGTATACATTTTTATGTCACAGTGTACGTTATTATGTCACAGTGTACTTTTTATATAACGTTAAGGTAGGGTAGACTAACCAGTGAATGAACGTTTAAGACGTCACGTTCGCCAGTGAATGAACACCAGGATATAATGACCAGGACACCACCAACCATTGTCAGATAGCTTCCTACTTCATGGGAGGAAATCAGTGAGGCCAATCCATATCGTGGAATGATTTTAAATACTTTTTTTTAATTATATTCACCAAATGTTCATTCACTGGGGCCTGTTCACTCACTGGTCAGTCTACCCTATGTATTCAAAATAATTGTTTCAAATCAATTGTTTCAAATTTCAAAATAATTGTTTCAGGTTTACAATCCGACTTCGCACAATGTTAAAATATTCGCGTCAGGTTTTATGGGGGGAAATAATTTTGAGTAGGTGCAACGGCTGTGTGGTGATATGTTTCACCATATATTCGGAATTCACTTGAACGATTTTTTAGGTTTTGGTTTACAAAATCCCAAAACTGTTCAACTTAGTACCAAAAATATATAGAGGGCTTAATACCATAAATATATAGTGGTTAAGCCTCGCTCTCGGAACCGGAAGGTCCCGCGATCAAGTCCCGATACCACTGAAGATCCACCGAGTATATGCGGAGTATGTGCTCCTTAAATCTGCGGGTCCGAAAGTCCTGTGGGCGTTCATGGTGCATTTTCCCACGGGTACATATCCCTGGATACTATTTCCCTCCCCTTCAGGGACAGGTCTAAATTGTGGAGGTGACAATAGAGGGCAGCATCAGTCACTTATGTGTGTGTTGTGTTTGTCTTACTTGACGAAGGTTTATAAGCGAGTCTCTGACCCAAGCATACAAATATATGTCTACCAACCAAAAATATAGTTAAACTTTTTACTACGCAGGCTTTGCAACTACTATTTTTTTTTTTGGTAAATCGAAATAAGAAATTTTTAACAGTGTACAAAACCTTCGTACTCATACTAACCAAGAAAATCAGAAATTTCATATTTTAGTTCATTAACAAAGGGTATTTTAGAGCTGCGTTTTAATGTATTTTAAGATGAAAATTGTTTTACACGTATGCATTGAACATTATTCAATAATTCTAATAAAAAATGACAAATTAATTATAGCAATATATTTTTTCTTTCAGCATGGGCATCTGAAAACAAGCACATATGGAAAAAACCAAGAGTCATCGAATTTAAAGACTGAGTGATCAAAAAGGTCGACAAAAACTCTTGCCAAAAATACGCACATGTATAAATTTCACTTCACCTCAATTTTTTTAAAAATGATATTGCAAATGTCAACGGACTCATTTGCCTGTATTCAGTGGAATGTTTCCAAAATTGAAATGTTGTTTTTATGTCTTTATCTAGATTATGAGTCATAAAATTTTACTATACGATCAGTTTAAAGTGTTCTTGGTTTTATTATAATATTTTATTGACTTACTTGTTTTAAATTTAAAAGAAATGAACTTACACTCTTAAAACAAACACTCCTAATATAACTCAGTCTGAGTGGATTTCACTCCTCCAGACTGGAAAATGCACTTCTCCTTTTGGAGTGGATCCTTTGTGTGTTAAACCTCCGACAGTATCACTCCAAACGAGTGATTTTAACTCAGTCTGAGTAAATATGCATGCCTTTAGGGTGTCGAAAATGCACTTCTCCAACTGGAGTGGATTTCACTCTGTTGTTTTAAGAGTGCACATTGCTTTGTGTTTGAAAAAGTTATCACAATTTTATGATTTTAACTTCATTGCATTCATTCAATACATTCTTCACTGTATGCATTTCATTCTATTATTCATAAATTATTCTTAAACTTGGAATAAATAATGCTTCTAAACTAATCAAAGTAACTTTTGGGTCTTGTTTAAGGCTTTAAAATTTCTATTAATATATAAGGAACAGTTTTGATTATCAAAAAAGTTTAAATAGATATTATAAATTGAAAACTATTAGCTGTCATTCAATTTGTGTTCCCACAAAATTTTATTGGCATTATAACTACAAAATTGCTAATTTAAAAAAATTTGAATATCTAAGTTTACGGTATTTAGATAAATATGAAGTTATAAAATAGCTTTTCATACATTTTTGTACATTTAAGTGTCTATTTACTATTGTTTCTTTTGAATGTTTTAATGTTATTAAACACTTGTCAATGAAAATATTTTATCAAATGTATGTTTTGTATTATAAAAATGTTTATGTTTTAAATATATATAAGCCTGGCGCTTGTGCTATATATTGGTTTATTAGTCTTGTGTGTATGCCATTGTATAATAAAATTTTAAAGGTTATAATCTTTACTATATCATGATACAATACATTTCAAACTACACAGAGAAAACATTTAGTAAATATAATGTTCAAGCAATACATCCTTCAATGTGCTTGTGCTTGATAAACACGATAACAACGGATATGGTTGTGAAACATTACACGGGTGACGTGGATAGCGTAGTGTTTAAGGCCTCGTTCTCGGAATCAGAAGGTCCCGCGATCGATTCCCGATACCACTGAAGACCCACCGACATCAACAAGACCCAAGACCTTTCATCATTTTACTGTCGAAATATCGTGGTAAAATTTTAATGCCATCAGCACACCACACAAACACAATTAAAACATATTTATTGAACAACTCTTACAAATCCAAATGAATTACACCACGAAAAATGAGGAAGGAAACTGCAACAATGGACTCATAAAACATTCTGTCAAAGCACGGAACCCGACGATCTCCTCCTTCTTCCAAAATTGTTCTGTTGTTGGATGAGGGAGACACCACGATACCGGCTACCAGTAATTCCGGAATTCGTGGTGGTGGGGCATGGCTTCTGTACATATGTTGTCAAACTGTAGATATCTTTCAAATTTATTAAACTAACAGAGAGATCCATCTTTCGCTTAAATTGGGAAAAAAAATTATACCTTTTCTCCTTCCTCTAGACATTGAGCTCAAACTTAATGTCATTCTACATTCCTCTTTGTTATTTCTGATGTAAATAAGTTTGCACTCACACTTCAAAAAATTACACTTTAGGGAAGTTAATTATTTTCAAATGAATTAAATTGTTAGAGTTTTCAGAGACAAGCAATGAAATTATCCGCAGTAAAACAGTTTTCCTGTTCACCTTAAAATGGAATGATAATACAGAATGTAAGTGTCAAAATTACATTGGGATTCAGTCAACACACCAAACAAATACAATTAACGAACATATTTATTGAACAACTCTTACAATTCCAAATGAAATACATTACGAAAAATGAGGACGCAGACTACAACAAGGGACATATAGAACATTCTGTCGAAGAACGGAATCCAACGATCTCCTCCTTCTTCCAAAATTGTTCTGTTGTTGGATGAGGGACACTACGATACCGGCTGCCAGCAATTCCGCGATTCCCCCTTGGAACCCGTGATGGTGGGGCATGGCTTCTATACATCTTTGGTCAAGTTGTAGATATCTTTCAAGTTATTATACTTACAGCAAAATCTTTTGCTTAAATTTTAAACTTTTTATGCACACTTTCTAGTAAACTTTAAGCCACATTGTGCTCATATTTATTGTCATTCTTATTAGCTACTGTCAATCTAATTGGCGTTTATTTGTGGCTATTTGAAACATAAATTTTCAAAGAATTATTCTGTCTTCTTAAGATTGGAGAACCTATCAACATTTTACTGTCGATTTTAATGCAATCAGCACACCACACAAACACAATTAATAAATATTTATTGAACAACTCTTACAATTCCAAATGAAATACACCACGAAAAAATGATGAAGGAAACTACAACAAAGGTACTAGAGAACTACTTATAGAACATTCTGTCGAAGCACGGAATCCAGCGATCTCCTCCTTCTTCCGAAATTGTTCTGTTGTTGGATGAGGGACACCACGATACCGGCTGCCAGCAATTCCGCAATTCCCCCTTGGAACCCGTGGGGGTAAGGCATGGCTTCTGTACTACTGTGGTCAAGTTGTCGAAACATTCTGAATTATTATACTTTCAAGGCCATCTTTTGCTTAAATTTTAAAAAAAAATGCCTCTTTCCTCCTTTCTCTAGACATTGGCTCAAATTTAATGTAATTCTTCATAGCTATTCGGAACTTTAACTTTAACTGTGAAAACGCAGTGTTTGTGATTTCTGATGTAGAATAAGTTTGCACCCGTACCTCAAAAAATTAACACTATAGTGAAGTTAATTATTTTCAAATGAATTAAATTGTTACAATTGTCAGAGACAAGCAATGAAATTATCCGCTGTATAACAGTTTTCCTGTTCGCCTTAATATGGAAGGAGAATTTTAGTGTCAAAATTAAATTGAGATTTAGTCATAACGCCAAACAAGTACAATTAACAAAAATATTTATTGTACAAAATCAGCAACTCTCAAGTCCAAATGAAATACACCACGAAAAATGAGGAGGGGAACTACAACTATGAAACTTATAGAACATTGTGTCGAAGCACGGAATCCAAAGACCTCCTCCTTCTTCCAAAATTGTTCTGTTGTTGGATAAGGGACACCACGATACCGGCTGCCAGCAATTCCGCAATTCCCCCTTGGAACCCGTGGTGGTGGGGCATGGCTTCTGCACCGGGGGTGACCGCTATGGTCAGGAGCATGGTCACCATGACTGTAGCGACGAGGAAGCGACTGCCGAAATGTTGCATGGTTATCTGGAACGAGAAGAGGTTTGTTGTATATTGTAATAAATTTAGAACGGTTATTGGGAAATTTTGGGGAGTTGAGCGGTCCAAAATTTAATCACTAATGTTTGTAGTAACCCTCAGTTACCCATAGTCCACGAAAAATATCCCCGACGTGTAGATGAGTTACTTCGGCTTTTATACTAATGTTTTTGTTGTTATCTACATTACACCTCACATTAAGTATGCAGTTGCGCGCGCATCCGCGGAGGAAGCGTCGTGAGTAAATAAACTTCACTATCCAATCAGAGCAGGCGATGAAATTTTTCCTGCTCTGATTGGCTGCCCCTTTGAGGTGCTCTGATATTCGTGCGCCTTGTTACGTCAAAATTGAAAGAAAAATAATTAATATTACACTCTAACTGAAAAAAAAACTAATAAAACTAATACAAATATGTTTGAAATAACGAATAAAGCGGTTTATCTTTTTTTATTCGATTCTCGCACTCGGAAATGATAACTATTTACCCCTTTTTCCGTAGAACATTTACATGCTGCAAACTTAATGTGAGTTTTACTGCGCAATCTGATGGTTTATTAGGTAGGCAATATTAGATTGGCAATGGCTCATAAAGTCAGTAACTTTTCCTAAAATGTGAAAACAAAAATTCCATTTAGATGCAAAAAACAGGATGGCGCAACTATTCTTTTTATTTTTGATCAACTACGTACTGTTTATAGTGGTATTTACCGAATTCGATCTACCAAGCTTCAAAACAATTCGTTTAAAAAACTTTACAACTAAGCTCAGCCATGGATGCTTATCGACATCGATGCATTACATTAAACCAGAACACTTAAAATAATTTGAAAACTAATTTCTTTAAGTTAAAATTTAACTAATAGTATACATAATATATTTATTTTGATCACATTTCGGAATTTGTTAACCTACAACAAAAGTTTTCGTAGTTTTTTTTAATGTTTCAGATGATACAATGCTTTTGTTTTATATTTTTTCCGTACGGCGACTTAAGGGGTCTAAGGAGTCTTAAAAATGTGCAAAGAAGATACTACAAAGCATAGTTTGATCTTTCATGTCATTTTTTAACTACTCAATGTATAAGTATAATTTTTTATATGTAATTCTACAAGATTTATTTATTATAAAACAAGTTTTAAAATTTATAAAACTTTAGCCAAAACTGAAATAAATGATATTAAACATGAAGCTATTTGAACACATTGTGATTAGGCTTGCGCGGCAAATTGTGAGGTCAAAATTGAAAAAATGACCAAGAAAATGACTTTATATTGTACAAATATGTACAAACAAAGACTTATACCTAAATTCTCAGCTCAATTTTAATTAGAAATTATTTTAAGAACTTTTTTCTAAAAAAATTAATAAAAATTTCAAAATTTTGATTTTAAATTATTTTTAAAATAATTTCTAATTAAAATTGAGCTGAGAATTTAGGTATAAGTCTTTGTTTGTACATATTTGTACAATATAAAGTCATTTTCTAGGTCATTTTTTCAATTTTGACCTCACAATTTGCCGCGCAAGCCTAATCACAAAGTGTTCAAATAGCTTCATGTTTAATATCATTTATTTTAGTTTTGGCTAAAGTTTCATAAATTTTAAAACTTGTTTTATAATAAATAAATCTTGTAAAATTACATACAAAAAAATTATACTTATACATTGAGTAGTTTAAAAATGACATGAAAGATCAAACTATGTTTTGTAGTGCCTTCTTTGCACATTTTTAAGACTCCTTAGACCCCTTAATTGGTTGCTTCGGTTTCACACTCAAAATGACAGATGTAGATGAAAAGATTTTTTTTCCTTCTATACAAGCTTTCTTTAACAAATGATGTGAACAACCAACAGCATAGCGAGAAGTTGTCATTAAAAATATTTAACATAACATTTTAACTTGGAATGCGCCCTCTGGAAAGGAGGAGCATAGGCTTCATTTAAAACATTTAGTAAGTACAATATTCTTTAAAAACTCATTTTCGAATACCAAAACATGAGTAAATCCAGGCAACAAACGACAATAAAACGTTTGAACTACTGCCATCCAGGACGTGAAACAACATCATTGTGACGTAACTCCGAATAGAACTCTTGAAACTGAAAGTCTACACTACAGACATGCTACAACATTGCTTTTAAGAAATGAGACATTTGCAGAAAGCATCTGGGAGAAAAATGTACCCTACCACATGAAAACGGCTTTATTATTTTAAAACTTTCGAGAAAATTTTAAATGGAACCAAAGCGAAATACAAATAACATTTTCCTGAGTTTAATATTTTATCCTTCCAAAGTCTTGTAGATAATAATTGATAAGGATAGAAGCAGGAGAGTCCTCTTAGCTACATTTCCTGATCTCGATCTTTTGTAGCTGAAATTTTAAAAAGGAAGTTTTATTGCGTTTCAAAATTTTGATCAAATTTATGTAAAATAGTCAACCTTTCTGTACTATCAACCAAAAGTATTTTTGTTCTGAAATTTTTTTAATGGTCGCTGTTCTGCATCAGCACTTCCTTTTAGTCCTTCATATGCATTTATGGTTATAAGTTTGCAATTGCCGACAAATATCCATATATATAATACTCTTGCGTGGGGCCCCCCGGTGGCCGAGATGTGTAAGCGACGAGCCTCACACCGAAAAGGTTCTCGGTTCTGTCCTAGTCCTAGCCATACTATAGAAGTATTCGTGCTAGTGGGGAAAAAATCCTCTAAAATTCACCGGGGTGCCCGAGTACACTAGGATATACGTGCTTGTTAAATCTGTGTAGTCGAATATCTCGACGGCGTCAGCGTACGATGCCGCTCGAAGTTCCGTAGGGTGCCCGCTCAGGTGTCGACCTCGTCACTTGACCAGGGTTCTAAATTACAAAGCGTAATTGGCTGCGTTAAGGAATCTAAAGGAGGCTAGAATTAGGCAGCCGGAGGAATCGATTACATTACCCATTAACCTCTTGCGTGGCTTCAAAAATTCCTTTTAGTCCTAACTCTGTAATGGTAACAATCGAGTTCATTTACACTTTCTTGTGGAACTTGAGCATGGACATTGTCCATGCTCAAGTTCCACAAGAATCTAAAATAAATTGATTACTAAAATACCATACTAAAAGGGGCAAGGATGGGCGAGTGGTTAGCACCGCAAGCCTGCAGTCTGCGCGCTGTAACGGGTGCGGGTTCAATCCCCATCTTCGCTTTGGGTGAAATTCTTTTCAATGTGACAGTAAAAACTCTTTTTGTGTCTGTCTTACTTGACGGGATGGCTTATAAACGGGTCACTGATCAAGCACACAAGCCAGAATACATATATACCTACTCCATCCCACCACACTAAAACCATTGCATTCATTTTAAAGTAATCTGTATTTTTTAAGCTTTAGTATAGACATTTATCCGAAGCATTAAAGAGCAGATGCTGAAATACAAATGTGCTGTTCCTTCAACACATTTTTTTTCTAACCAAGCATTATTATATTTGGCCACAATGCATTTTTAAGTATTATTTCAACTCTACTTGTAATAACTGAGAAAAACACAATTTCTCTTGTAGTGAAAGTCAACATAAGTTTTATCAGAGTTTTAAGAGGAATTGTTAATCCCATAGAGCTTATGCATTAGTTTTGGAATCACAACTTCCGCAGAAGTATTGATTGCTTTGCCATGTTAGCCCTTTTCCCCAGTTATGAGAATCAACCTAACATCGACATGAATGAAATAATTTATAAACGAAATTGTTTTCTAGTTGTTTAATCACAAGTTTTTTTTTTTGAAGTTTTAAAAATGCCATATACTGCCGATGGCGACACTATTTTAAAACTTTATCAATTAATAAACTGAATAACCGATGTTATTTTGTTTTAAACCTCTAATGCATACTGTAACCGTTTGGTAAGTTTAATCCACTTTATTCTATTAAAGTAGACCTCCCTCTCGTCAAATTTGTGTTTTTTCATCTATTACATTCCATTTTGAAGTTTTATTTCATAATAACCCTCATAGATGACAGTAGTAAAAGTACTTCAAAATTAAAGAGTGAGGTTATTAACTGTTGCGAATTTACGTTTTTGGCAGTATTCAAAGTATAATAATATTAATACACTAAATACAAATGAATTGTTTTGAAAAATTAATTGTAGTTAAAGAGGGTTATTTGAAATATATTTAGTAGTTTTCTAGTCATTATTATCAAAATTGGAATTTTGTAGTTGGTTTTTGTTATATAAAAAAAATAAATTTGAAAATTATTTAAATTCTAATACAGTTAATTTTTTCCAGTATTTTTTAATTTTCCCATAATATTAAGTTATTATATATTTTTTTTTTTTTTTTCGGATAAAAAAAAAAATCATGAGGGTTAAATTGATGTTATGATGATTCCCATACCTGTTGAAAATGGGATAACATGGAAAAGGCAATTCTTTTGCAAAAGTTGTAATTCCAAAACTAATGCATTAGCTCTATGGGACTGACAGTCCCCTCTTAAAGGAAATATAGAAACAAAGTATCAAAGAAAACTTTCCATTAATCCCCTACCATCAATTGAAAGACGAACGGAGACATGACATCTTACAAGCTTACTCAATATCCCTTTGGAGACTATCCTGTGGAACGTAATTGACGTTAAGTAATCGTATTACGATCATGTAATCCGATGCTAAAAAACACATTTCCTAGCAATTTATTGTCTATTCTCGTCTTGCTTGGATAAGCATTCGATTAATTGACTGTCTTTTTCGGCCTTGTCACCTACTACTGGACAGAAAAGGTCCCACGTCATGAGTGGCAACAGTTCCAGTAGCGTTGTTTTCATTTTTGGTACTTCTGGCATTACATTTTGATGATAATTGGATCTGATTATTTCAATTTAATATTAAAAAAATATTGGAATTGCTAAAGTATTTTGGACCACAGACAATAATCGTAAACAGACAGTCCAATCGGAATTTTTTTTTAGAGAGTGACGTCACCAGCCATCCAGCGGATTAATTTCGAACTAATGCTCACGTCACTGGTTAAAATTGCGCGCGACTCCAAGGTGCGCGCGCAACTTGTACTAATTATGCTCAAACTTGGATAAATGAATGCGCGCTTGCGCGCTACTTTTGAAATGGATTGCGGAGAAGAAGAAAATTGCGACTCGAGAGAGGCCTGGAGAAAAATATTTTTGTTGCGTTCTTTTCTCGTCAAAACACATATTTTTTATTTATTTAATGAAATTATTTTATGTTCCCAAGGATATTGATAGGTAAGTGTGTTAAATATTTTATTTATTCAAATATTCTTGTAAGTTTTCTTTCATCAGCGCTAAATGCTCGATCACTTAAGAAGGATTGGTCATTTTTGTATTGAAAATTATTGATATATGTAGCTTAACATACCTAAAGCATCTGTTTTTTTTTTAGTCTTCGGTAATTATTTTTTATTTAAAATAATTAAACATTATTAACTATTAAATGAGTTGCACTTTTTTTCGTGTAACTTTATTAAATAAGTTAAGATATATGTAGAGTTAAAATATTATTGTTGTTAGTTTTTAAAACTATGTTTTAAACAAATAACCTAACTGATGACCTATAAACGGCCCGTGCAGCTTAAAATGTTCATTGAATGTAACGGTGTAGAGGGAGTGCACATTAAATATGATAGATGCATGCAATATGGTTGTGTTGGGTGCCTAATCAGGTGCTCCCTAATGATCCCTTCTAAATATATATGAATGAACCAGTTACCACCAGATTTGTAGGAATTTTTACTCCCAAAATAATAAATTTTTTAGGCAGGATAATTTTACAGTTTCCAAAAATCATTAGATAAAAATCATTAGATACATTTCATTAAATTGTTTACTTTTTAATTTATGTCAAATGTTACCTGTTTTTAGTACCTAATTATTCTTTAATTTTTTTTTTTAAATCTTGTTTAGCTGTATAGTTAGAGCTGATATTTCCATATAATAAGCACTTTTTGATTCAAAACTTACTATTTCATTTCACTAAATATGAAATATTCCTCCTCCTGATATATTGGCTATTAAAATTTAAGGTCTAACAATACATATTGTAAATTAATTGCTTCGCTTTAGAGCATTTTAAAAATTTTGTGGATTTTTATTCATAATTTTGATGTGTTGTGTTTAAAAAAGCTTTTTCTTCATAGGATGAAGAAATAGTTGAGCTTATTTGTGTGAAAACTCATTCCATAACCTCCATCTCCAAAGGGCCAATTAACACCTGATTTGTTGGAACACCTACTCAAGTGCACCTACTTCGCCAATTATTCCTTGAATTGTACAAAATTACTTGCATGACTCTCCCTATATATAAGTTTATTTTTAAATATATTACTCTGAGTAAAAAATTTAGCATACAGTGTAGGTACCTACGAATACAATTTTGCTTTATATTACTAAGCTGAATATAAAAATACTTAAAAGATATTTTGGTTTTATGATGTTATTCTAGAATTGAGATGTTGTTAACATGTTTTTTAGTTGACTGTTTTTTGGATGGGTAGTTATTTTTTTTATTTGGTTATTATTTTTTAAAATATATCTCACTTTATTTTAAAAAATAAATATTTTGCATTTGTTTTCCTTCATTGTATAAGTTTGTGATTACAAAAGTGCCGCAATACATTTACTAATGATTAAACAATGTTTTGATACATTTATCAGAAATTATGCCTTTTTCCGTAAAGAACTTGTAGACTGT
>CM043117.1:71481540-71606914 GCA_023701765.1 Hylyphantes graminicola | reverse complement strand
AACAACAATAAATTCATTAATTGTAATTGTGAAAAACTACAATTAACTATTAGATAATTGTTAACTGAAGTAGTAACAATGAAAAATTAATTAATTTTCTTTTTTTTGTTAATTTTAATAAAAATAACAATTAACCAATTTTTTATTCGTCTTCAGGCTAAGACTTACAGCTTCATTTTGCTTTAATTGCTTCATAAAGCAACTAAAAATTAAATGCAATTGTTTAAATTATGAGTAACAATTGACATACGTTAGTCAAATTAATTTAATTGTAAGGTGCAATTAAACGTTCAATTGCTATTAATTTAATTGTAATTAATTTAATTGCAATTACTTTTAACAAGAAAATTGACAAATTAAGGGGACGCATTACCCCAAAATCGGTCAAAATGTCGATTTTTCAGTTTTTACTTTTTATTATTTACAATATTCTATTAAACATTTACTGAAAGTTTCATAATGATATCTTGTGTAGAAAAAAAGTTATTAAATATTTTCTGGAGTCATTCCTATACGTTTGAATACGTATTTCGTATGCTGGGTCACAGTACCCAAAAATTAGTCAAAATATTAATTTTTCAGTTTTTACTTCTTATTATTTACACTATCTCTCTGAATTCTTTTATTTACTGAAAGTTTCATAATGATATCTTTTGTAGAAAAAAAAGTTATAAAATATTTTCTGGAGTCATTCCTATAGGTTTGAATAATTATTTCGTCTGCACTCAACCTTTTTTTCTCTGTTTCACGGTTTTCAAATCTTGTGTTTAATAAATCCCTAAGGCTTTTTTGCTAATTAAGTTAGAATTTTGAAATTTTTTACCTATGTTTTTACATATATTATGCACAAAATTGTGCATGGAATAAGGTCTTCTATATATACATAGTTATTTTTTTTAGAAAATGTTGAATTCAATAATTTGTAATTTTTGTGTATTTTTTTTTGTGATTTTCACTGTAAATGTGTGCATATTGCTTTTTAAATGTCGCTCACATTTTAAAATCCATGCACAGTTCTTGAACAAATAGTACTAAAACGAAACCATAAAAGTTTGGTGAAGTTATTCTTAAAATTGAAGGAGGAGTAGGGTTTAAAAAAAAAGTTTAAAATTTTGACTTTTTTTTTAATAAATGAAAAACTACTTGTAAATAATCATTTTTATTGCTAGAAATTTTTTATTTAGAGTGAACATTATACAAAACCAATATCATTTACAAGTTTATGTTATTATTTCTAGAAATAATATTTTGGGTAATGCGTCCCCTTAATTGATAAATACTTAACCCTGCCACAAATCGATACAGCCGCACTGATATAGGTATTGCATATTTTTAAGTAAAATCTTCATTGCAACGTAACCACAAGTTTATGTAGAAACGTTACAACTAACTTATGGAGTAACATAACACAAATAAGATGTTTACTCCATAAAATCAATGGCAGCATGTGCTACATCCATTCTTAAGAAAAACACTTCATTCACGAAGCAACGTTGCTAATGCAAAACATGAGTAAACTTTTCTTGCGTAACTTTACACCATAAATTTGATGTAACGCTACTCCATAAGACTGCCCACGTGCGTGTAAACTGCAGTAAACACAACAACGAAATACACTTCATTCATGAAGCAACGTTACGCTGCAAAATATGAGTAAACTTCTCCTGTGTAACTTTACACCGCAAATTTGATGGAACGTTACTCCATAAGACTGCCCACGTGCGTGTAAACTGCAGTAAACACAACAACGAAATACACTTCATTCATGAAGCAACGTTACGCTGCAAAATATGAGTAAACTTCTCCTGTGTAACTTTACACCGCAAATTTGATGGAACGTTACTCCATAAGACTGCCCACGTGCGTGTAAACTGCAGTAAACACAACAACGAAATACACTTCATTCATGAAGCAACGTTACGCTGCAAAATATGAGTAAACTTCTCCTGTGTAACTTTACACCGCAAATTTGATGGAACGTTACTTCATAAGACTGCCCACGTGCGGGTAGACTGCAGTACAGTGGCGGATCCAGCGGGGGGTAAATGGGGTAATTACCCCCCCCCCCCCCCTAAGATCTTAACACTTTTATCTGTCACTTTTATACAAACCTATTTTTTTAAGGTACAAAATAATGCTGAGTTGTTTTCCGATTTGCTAAAAATAATAGACTTTTAATATTGGGTACATATATTTGTAAAGAATTAGTAATTATCTATTAAATTCCATTTTCTCAGGAACTAACGCAAAAGCCGGCCCATCGGAGTCTCAAAACAATTAGGTCAAGGGAAATAGGGGTAATGACTAATGGTATTTTTAAGAGAGAAAGAGAAAAGAAAAGCATAAGTATAAAATCTAAGATAAATATGTAGAATTTTAAATGCAATATTGAAAAGTTAAGTTGACATTTAGCTTTATTTTAATCTATATGAAAAAGATTGATGGGTAAGTTTTTAAGAATAGAGCAAATTTACATTCTTATATAGAACCGCTTCTAAATACAAGATTTTCTTACTGTTTTTAAAGGGGGCGAAACATGTAACCACCTGAATCTTGACCGTGTTTTAGCGGATTGTTCAAAAGGGAAGGAACAAATTAATCGATTCGAAATTTTGTATGTTTATTCCTTACATATAAAAATACAAGAATCACATTTTTTTAAAAAAAATTTTAAATGGCTGCCGTAGTAACTAACCTAATGAGACCCTCGTGGCAAAAGCACTAATCGACGGGATTTTTATCTTCTTCTACAGTGATGGGAAATCAAAATCGATTTGTATGTGTTTATAAAACTTATTTAACCCAATAAAAAATTGTAAAAAAAAAATCGCAAATTAGCACCCTTCAGAAGCAAGAAGTTTATATTTCTACCCTTTTCTTCCATGGTTTTTGGGTTTAAAAATTGTTTTGGCATTTTTGAGGTTCAACTAGAAGCTAATACTACCTTAATTAATTAATTACTAACTAATGCCAAATTTCATTAGAATCAGTTGAGATTTTGTTGAATTATCTTGTCCATCATAAACACATCTACTTTCTTTAGTGGCTTTAATGTTTTTTTTTAATTATTAAAACATTTTGTAAATTTTTTTCATTTGTTTCAATATCAAATCATCTATAAAAGCAATAGATCTCTTTAAAAAATAATAGTTTTCAACAAGTGTAACAAAAGAGTTGCTAATATTAAATATTTAATTAAAATTATGAATGATTAAATATTATTTATTTAAAATTAAGAATTATTAAAAAAATTAGTTTTTTTTAAATCCCTCACCCCCTCCCCCCCCCCAAAAAAAAAAAATTAAAACCCCCCCTATGGAGGAACTCTAGATCCGCGCCTGCTGCAGTAGGCACAATTACGAAATACACTTTATTCATTCATGAATCAACGTTACACTGCAAAATATGAGTAAACTTCTCTTGTCTAACTTTACACTGCAAATTTGATTGAACGTTACTCCATAAGACTGCCACGTGCGGGTAAACTGCAGTAGGCACAATAATGGGTAGGACCAGTTTTGTTTTGAAGTAATTTTTCTTTCCCGAATCAGAACCGTGGAGGTACTTCAACTATAATTTTGTTTCAAATCGGACGCCATTTGTAATTTAATTCATTTTTTGCATACTTTTTTTAGTTGTGTCTATGACGTTGCCGAAATATAAATGATAAGTTAAATGAAACCATGTGTTCTGATAACCGCGTCTGCATTTTTTTTTAGATATTAATGTCATAAAGATCTATTAATGATGGCAGAACACCAATGTCTCTCAAAGTGGCACTCATTACCGGGCATTCAAAAATGTGGTTTGTTGTAAGCTGCGTATTTGGGCAGTTGTCACATTTTTTATGCACCTTCCTGCCCTCTTTGTCTATCTTCATGCCTCTGCGGTGATTGGTTCTTAGTCTTGCAATGGTTTTTGTGGTGGATCTATATGCATTTAAGGTAGGCGAATACCCAAAATTTCCCCAAATTCTAAAATTTTTACTATTACTTTAATCTTTTCCAAATTTGGTAAAGTGATTTCAAATATAATGAATAATACTATTTAGGCATTATTAGGCGATTTTTCACTTAAATTAGAAATAAGCTATTGCATTTGCATCTTGGAGATAAACTTTTTTATTATTTATATTGTTGAGATTTCTGGCTTCCTTGGCTAATATATCATCATTTTCATCACCTGCATTGTCAACCTGTGCATCTATCCACTGCGTGCTTTTAACTTTGTATTATATCTTTACTTATTTTTTGTGGTGTTATCTTTTTATGATGCAAGTACTATTTCTGTGACACCCATGTAGCTCAAATTTAATCATTTTTGTTATGTAACGATGTTAATTGCAGAGTGAAAACACTCCTTTTCTCAGGTAGTAAGCTCTTATTATAATTTTATAATTGTACCTCTTCCTGCGCCTTTGAAAAAGAGTAATCACTAAAATTCAAATTCAAACAACTTAAGGTAGGCGAATACCCAAAATTCTAAAATTTTACTATTAGTTTAATCTTTTCCAAATTTTTCATAGGGATCTCAAATATAATGAACAATGCTTTTTAGGCAATTTTTTTATTTAAATATAATTGATTTATTTTAAAACGGTGTTTTTCAACTAAAAAAAAGGGTTTACGCTAACACTTCTAGCATAAAAAATTTTACATTCATTTACCTGAAATTTTTACAGATGCTATTTCAATATATATCTGTGCTATAAACCTCTAACATCTGGTGTAAATATACTAGTTTTTTTTAAATGTCCAAGTGTAAGTGAATCGAAAAAACAAATTGTTAATTCGTAACATTTTTTGAATAACTTCTTTTCTTGTAATTTGTATGTAACTTTGGAGGATCATTGCATGTATCAGTTCAAAATGAAGATTTTAACACATAATTAATGTTTATATTAGGAAAATTCAATGTGGTAGACTTGTTAGCGTAAACCTCTATTTTTAGTTGAAAAACACCGTTTAAAATAAATAAATTATATTTAAATAAAAAGAAAATGCCGAAATAGAATTGTTAATTATATTTGAAATCACAATGCCAAATTTTGAAAAGATTAAAGTAATAGTAAAAATTTTAGAATTGCGTGGGAATTTCGGGTATTCGCCTACCTTAAATGTAGTAGCCGAAATTGTCAGAGCCAATGGTTTTCGGTTGACAATTACGATTTGGCGAAAAGGAATTAATGTAAATTTGTTACCAATTATTTCTAACTTATTACCTACTTTTACAATCAATTGATTGTCAATCAACTTTAATTTAAAATGATACCTTACTTAAATGATTTGTGAAATAAATTGTAATATAATCTGCCAAAAAGAAAGGCTTAACATCTAAAGAGTTATTTCTATCCTAAATTATAAACTATTAGTGTCTTAAAACATTTTTATTACTTCGAAATCAACGCTCCATGGTTGTCAATCAACTTAAATTGAAAATAATACCGCTCTTAAATTATTTATAAAATAAATTGTAATATTATCTGTAAAAAAAATGCTTAAAATCCATTGCGTTGTTTCTATTCTAATTACAAACAATTAGTGTTTTGATTACTTCGAAATCAACGCTCTATGAAAAATATTAAAAACATTTTCGTACTTTTTAAGACCTAGATTAAATTGAATATAAACTCAATTTTCATTGCTTGCTTTGCTATTTCTTTGATACACATCAGGACTCCTGCTATTGTAATCTTTCAATATCGAAATCAATATCCAAGCCTATCAAATCAACGAATGGAAATAGTAAATCATCCTTCGCAAAATAAGTAAAAAAAGATATTTTTATTGTCTTTTTATTACCTTTTCTATTATTGTAATCAGAATTCGAACCATTCTAATCTTTTAATATCGGAATAAGTAGCCATGCCTTTCAAATCCACCAATAGCTTCATTTAAAAAATTACCCAAACACAAACATTCCTAAAATATATCAGAAACTAAATCTAAAATACACAAAAGAATATCTTTCTTTTTCTCGTATTCCTACTCTGATCCTCCATTCTGAAGGATTTCTGTAATCTATATTATCTCCAGATCTTCATGGCCGGTTTCATTTTTAATTAACCGTAAAAAAACAAACCGAACTCTTGTTTTCTATTTTTTTCTAAACATATTTGTGGGATTCGCATGGGCAACTTCAATCAGATTTTGCCAATATTTGCCTTTAGCGATACATGACATTAGCGATAGAAAAATACACAAGGATCTTCGTTCATTCATGTGATGTTAAGCTCAAGATGGCATTCGGCAAGAGATTAACCTTGTCAGAAAATTGTGTATCGATGTCAGTCATAGGTTTAATTGGAATTGATTTATTGTTTTGGCTTGAAGGTGTTTATTCTGGGGCAGGGATAGCCTGGTTGGTGAGTTATTGGACTGACATCCCTTAAGTTGCGAGTTCGAACAACGCTGCCCTCCGAAGATCCCCGTGAACGCTGGTGCATGTTAAATTCCGTCGTGGTCACACAGTCCTCCAAGTTCCCATGCCAAATCAATACCTCTGAGGGAGACAAGTCCATTCTCTGGATCCTTTAGTTGACCTCTGTTTCTAAAAATTAGATGGATCCACTTACGTGTGTGTGTTGTGTCTGTCTTCTGACTTATGACTTTCTTGGTGGGGGGCAAGATCGCCAAGCACTGCGACTGTGTCTGTCTTACTTGACGAAGGTTTTTCAGCGCGTCTCTGACCAAGCACAAAAATCTGAATATATACGTCTACCAACCAACCAACCAGGCGTCTATTCTGTACGTAAACTGTAATAGGCTATTGTGGTGCCCAACGGGTATGGTAGTTTCGATCCTCGCTTGTCATGCGAGTTGGCCCGGGTTCGAATGCCGGTTAAGGCATGGATATTTGCATTGTTCTGAGTACATGCGGCGAACGTGCTTGTTAAATTTGTGGGTCCGAAATTCATGTCTGCAGTCATAGCGTAGTATCATAGGTGCAGGTTGTCTGGAGATAAATACCCCTTCCCTCCAGCGAAGGGCGTAAATAGAGGAGATGGCGCCATCTCGAAGTAGAAGTAAGACTTTTAACACTCATGGGTGCTCAAAGACTTGTGTCAACGGATTCCACTGCCCTCTTGCCTTCCAGGGCTATGCCCTGCAGGCAGACGTCAACAACTACAGGCTATTGTATTGCATTAAATGAACTTTAAAATTGACGCTTAAAAGCTCTTTCCTTTGAATTTATTGTAAGAAATTTCGATGTCAACTAAACAAATCGTCAGTTAAGTTCCCACATATGCTATCTAACTTTGCAAAACGCTAAGATTCACTGAAGAGTAACTCTTGGCGAACTTTCCGAAATCGCGCCAAAAGTCGGCCAAAAACCAAACCGAAATGATACGATAGGTTTGAAATATCGTCGCATTAGAGCTACACGATGGAGAGCCGAAAAACTTGTTAGTTCATTTAAGGGGTCACAGGAGTCTTAAAAATGTGCAAAGAAGGTACTACAAAACAAAGTTTGATCTTTCATGTCATTTTTGAACTACTCAATGCAAAGTATATTTTTTTGATATGTAATTCTACATGATTTATTCATTATAAAACAAGTTTTAAAATTTATGAAACCTTAGCGAAAACTAAAATAAATGATATTAAACATGAAGCTATTTGAACACATTGTGATTAGGCTTGCGCGGCAAATTGTGAGGTCAATATTGAAAAAATGACCAAAATGATTTTATATTGTACAAATATGTACAAACAAAGACTTATACCTAAATTCTCAGCTCATTTTTAATTAGAAATTATTTTAAGAACTTTTTTCTAAAAAAATTAATAAAAATTTAAAAATTTTGATTTAAACTTTTTTAAAAAATAATTTCTAATTAAAATTGAGCTGAGAATTTAGGTATAAGTCTTTGTTTGTACATATTTGTACAATATAAAATCATTTTCTTGGTCATTTTTTCAATATTGACCTCACAATTTGCCGCGCAAGGCTAATCACAATGTGTTCAAATAGCTTTTTAAGACTCCTGTGACCCCTTAAGGGGTCAAAGGAGTCTTAAAAATGTGCAAAGAGGGAACTACAAAGCATAGTTTGATCATTCATGTAATTTATTAACTACTCAATACACAAGTATAATTTTTTTATATGTAACTCTACAAGATTTATTTAACATAAAACAAAATTTTAAATTTATCAAACTTTAGCCAAAACTAAAATAAATGACATTAAACATAAAGCTATTTGAACACATTGGGATTAGGCTTGCGCGGCAAATTTTGAGGTCAAAATTGAAAAACTGACCAAGAAAATGACTTTATATTGTACAAATATGTACAGACAAAGACTTATACCTAAATTCTCAGCTCAATTTTAATTAAAAATTATTTTTAAAAAAAATTTAAATCAAAATTTTAAAATTGTTATTAATTTTTTTAGAAAAAGTTCTTAAAATAATTTCTAATTAAAATTGAACTGATAATTTAGGTATAAGTCCTAGTTTGTACATATTTGTGCAATATAAAGTCATTTTCTTGGTCATTTTTTAAATTTTGACCTCAAAATTTGCCGCGCAAGACTAATCCCAATGTGTTAAAATAGCTTTATGTTTAATATCATTTATTTTAGTTTTGGTTAAAGTTTCATACATTTTAAAATTAGTTTTATATTAAATAAATCGTGTAGAATTACATATCAAAAAATTATACTAATATATTGAGTAGTTAAAAAATTACATGAAAGATCAAATTATGCTTTGTAGTACCTTCTCTGCACATTTTTAAGACTCCTATGACCCCTTAAAGAATTCGAATCAGTCGAAGTCAGACGGTTGCCACACAAAATTATTTATCGCCGAATCCGAAAAAATCGCGCCAAGGGTTACCTTACAGTGAATACGATCCTTTCACAACAGTTAGATAGCACAAGTGGGAACTTAAGCGACGAAATGAAATTTGTATTTGAAAAACCCAGCTTGTCTTGCGAATAACGAAGACAGTAGGTCCGGTCTGCTCATTGGCGACTTTACTGTTTATGATGGTAAGAACATTCGGAAGAAGTCACCAATGCACATGCCTGACCTCATTTCTTAGTTATACTTTGGAAAATTTGAATTTTTCAACTAAATCCTTCATATTATGCGTACTTTATTTATTTTCCCGATAGTTTCAGAGTATTTCTTCCCACGTAATTTTTTTTAGTCTTCATAGTAAAGCAGACATATCTCTATGACAATTTAGCATAAACCTTTGAAAAAGAGAAAAAGAAGCGTCGATGTCGATTAGTAATCATTTACACTTTTAAGGTATGCAGTCATTGAATTCCTATTATTTTCTTGAAAAATAAATAATCTACAACATTAGACATTTCCAAAGTGTATTCTAGGACAAGATGGATAACTTCTAACCCTTAATGAGACTTTATACTTTTATACTTGTATTTCATACAACCATTTGTGGTACGTAATTTTTAAAAAAAATAGTTAACATAGTTTTACCACCATATTTTAAAAAAAGCATCAAGACAGCCGCACGGCATTTTTTAGCAATACAGTATAGTTTAGTTTATTTTTCAACTATCTAGCCATAAGAAGTGGGCAAATAGTCTCCTTTTTAATTTTTATAGTTTTTTCAAACAAATTATTTTTTAATTAACTCCTATTTCAAAAAATGTAACGATGATTCCATAACTAAAAAGTTAATCATAGGTCAGGATACTATTGTAGAATTCAATTTTACTTCAGCTAATTTCTTACTGATATTAAGTTGGGGGGAAATCTTACTTATTCAAATATAAAAAAAATTGCACTTCATGCATTTAAATGATAACTTAACTAACATCTAACCATTTTTTTAATTGACTGTCAGATGTTAGCTGGCATTAACCCTTTTCATCCCAACTTTTTATTCTTTATTCAAAAAATCTTACTTTTTTAACTAAAGTTTACGGAACTATTTTTTGGGTTCATAACTTTTGAATAAATCATAACAATAATTTTTCGAAATTTTATTAGTTACAACTAGTCAAAATTAAATCTTTAAACAGCTAAAAACAAAATCATGAAGAATTTAGGGCAAATTTATTTCATAAATTTTTTTCTGAATGAATTTTATTTTCACCATGTTTTTCATATTTTCATTTGACCAAAAAAATATTATTTAATTCTTTAAAAGACAGGATTCTTCCGAATGACAAAACAAAAAGAAAATATAACTTTATAGAAAAAAATTTATTGATAATTTAACGGAGTTTACTTGAAATAAGAGCGAGTTTAACTTATAAGGCGCTTACATGAGCCATCCAATCCATGGAAGAAAGGGCAAACACCGCAATTTTTCCCTCTTGTGGATTTTCGCCCAGACTGAGTCGGAATTGTAGGATTCATTGGGGGGTTTCGCAAACCCTGCAATGAAGGAGGGTTTGATGTTTCATACCATGGATTCGACCACAAACTATCATTTGGGTTAGAAATCCTGTTAGACCGCTTTTTCCCCTTTTAGGGATTTTGGCATTAAATGGATTCGATGACTCATGTAAACGCACCTATAGTGATAATAAAAATCGTAAGCTGATAATATTCCAAATGGAATCATTGGGAGTGAAAGTCGTTAAGATAATGATAAAGTTAATTTCAAGTTCTATTCCAAACTGCTTCAGGTTAATACCAACATTGACCGATAATAAAATTATATACGGATGACAAAATAGCAAATTGGACGTGAATATACGCTGGTATAATCTACACTTCCCTCTTGGTTATTTAAGGTTGAACAAGTTGTTTAGATTTGCTGCTTCATCAACTCGGAGCATGGAAAGACTAGATAAACACTTTTCTAGCATTGTCAACGTTCGCGCTCCATTCAATCCGTTTTTTCACGCAAAATTGTACAAGTTCGCTGTTGCAAATTTGAATCCATTTCTAAAATAGTAAAAAATCGCCAACACACTCAGAGATACATGCACTCTTGGCTACGCAACTTTTGGAAATGTCAAGCTATGACGCTAAGATTTGGAGGGAATATTCAACTTAGCAAAAAAAAAACTCAAATCGAAACGATGGGAGCGCTTTCCGGTGGTTATCCAGGGAACTTTTCGATCGAGGAAGTAAGTTCTTTTTTTAAAGGTACTATACCTATGTATAATCCTTTGGCCCACTAATAGTTAAGGAAGCTGTTAAGTAAGTGAAAGAAAATTAAGGGAGAGCTGTCGCAGTTGGGCTTCTGAATTTATCATCGGCGAATGGTCAATGACAGAAATTGATCGTGAGATTTCGATGCTTTTAAAAATCGTCCCAGGGAGCGGCGATTTCAAGAGACAGGAATAATAGAGACGAAGTAAAAAAAAAAACATGAAACTTAATTAGACAACTTTAAAAATATGTAATATATTAAACATTTGATATATATTTAACTGTAAAACTCTTTTTAAAAGTTTATACCTCATTTTAAATCT
Source organism: Hylyphantes graminicola (assembly GCA_023701765.1). Taxonomy (NCBI): domain Eukaryota; kingdom Metazoa; phylum Arthropoda; class Arachnida; order Araneae; family Linyphiidae; genus Hylyphantes; species Hylyphantes graminicola. The sequence continues at coordinate 71,595,505 of CM043117.1, read as the reverse complement.
TCATGCGACATAATATTCTAAAATAAAACGAGGACCTTTTTAGGACAACTCCATGAACCAAGTATCATCCTAGAGCTTATTAGTAACTTTTACACCAAATTTATGCAGGCAGATTAAAGCTAATCAAAGCAGTATTATTGATTTTTAGCTTGTCCCCAAAGTGACGTCATTCATAACAAGTTTTTGAGAAAACCAATTTAAACAATGAACGAGTGTAAGAAAACAGTTTCAAGACATTAATGTAAACGAAATGTAATTTAATTTAATTAATGCAAATTGAGTTGGAACTGAAATTCGTGTAGAGTTACACACCGCTGGTTAGTCTTGTTTTCATTGGAGGGACATTGAATAGCTGCACCTGAACTTGACCACACACAACCTTCACATTGAAGTAGTTCCACTGATACCCATGGCACAAAGGTAACGGTGTCCACCAAACCGTACAATCATCCAAGTTGCCCCTCATGTTACAAGAAGGAAATAACAAAAAAAAAAGCAATGTTAATCACTATTTAATGCACGAAATGCTCGATTACTCCCATCATTGTGAGATGCCTCAACACTCCTTTTGTGAAAGAAGCCTTTTTCAAAAAGCATCTTTGAACAATTCGCTAGGTAAGAAGAAAAGTGGCTTAATTTGACATGGCTACTGTAAAGTAGGAAGAGAGACTGTCAGTCCCATAGATGTAATGCATTACACTCCTTGCCAACCGAAGTAGGGTAAATAGAAAATTGCTAATGGAATGGCAAAAAAATGGAGAGGATCCTTGCGTGGATGTAAAGAGTTCCATAAATTATTTGTGAATCCATCCAGAAAACATGATTAAAACATTAATTTCGTTTAAGGTCTAACAAATTTGAATATTATTTGAGAAAATTTAGCAATTTTATCAGAATGAAAAGTGTATTTTGGCTAAATTGTATTAAGATAATTTTGTATGTAAAGATTACCTTAAAAGAGTTTCCAACTAACGGGACAAATCTCGCTTTTCTCCCTCTTTTTTACCCAAGTTAAGTTGGCACGGACTTTAGTTTTGAAATCACAACTTTCGCGAAGTATTGCTTTGTAATGTTATCCCTTTTTTTTTTTCAAGGAATAGTAATCAACATAACTTTGAAATGAGACTAATTTGAAACGAAAATGTTGTCTAGTTATTTAATTATATATTTGTAAAGTTTTAGAATGCGAAAAATATACAGCAGATGGCGACATTATTTAAAACTTTATCAATTAATAATTAATTAACGGGTGTTATATTCGGGTAATAATAACGGGTGTTATGATGATTCCCATACGATGAAAATAAGATAACATAAATAATCCCGCTCAAAATAATGGGCTTCTTTTACGTGGGATCTGGCAACAGCTCTGGGGTCTTGTTTTCATTTTTCTCAAACTACTGTGAGCAAGCACACAAGTCGGAATATATATGTAAAATACCCTACCCTACCCCTCAAATTACTTTTCTCGAATTTGTGTTTCCTAAGAAAAAGTTGTTTTAGTTGTTATTTTTTTTTTAATTCCAACTTTTTTTAATGCACGTTTTCCTTGATAAATGATTAAAACAAAATCATCACAGCAAAAAGTTGTAACTAAAAAAACTAACATAATTTATTTTCAAAAAACTCAATTTCTAATATCAACAAAAGTTTTTCGTGGAAAAACGAAAACAAGACCGCAGAACTGTTGACCAGATCTCTCGTGAAACAAGCCCATTTTGCTGCAACTCCATTTTTGCACAAAAGATTCGACATGCTCTCGTGACTTTCTTCTAAGTAAAAGCTATTTTAAGGTGCGATAGCTAAGACTTTGTGGATGCAAGTTCGTAGGGGACTAGGTTAACTGTTATAAAGATGAATTAGAAATTTTAATGATCGTTGTAGGTAATAAATGAAATGGATATTTGGATTTTTATATGCAACGGATAATGGTTTTTATATGCAGCAGAATAGTAAAGTTGATGCGTGTAAGTAATGCTTGAGTGATTTTGTTGTGTTCTGATACAGTTTTATGGTAGGGTTCGTACGATTCCTGAAATTCCAAAAAAATTCCTGAATTTCATTTTTATTTTTTAGGGCCCTTATAACTCCTGAAATTTGTGTATCATCTCCTGATATTTTCGCTCCTCTCCTGAAAAAAATTGTCATGGATCATTTTTCCCTTTTCTCAATCGATTTTCTCTCGTACTTTATCAGGATGTCTACAAGTTGAAAAGACATGAAATTAAAACAAAGGTCACGGATATTTAAAAAAAAAGTGCCAAAAATAGCAATTTTTCCCCAAAAAAGGGGGGTGGCTTTTACACCGCAGCTTCAAATTTTCCACAAACATTAACACCTCCTGTTTCCTTCATTCTCGGTCTAAGTCACTAGACCAATTCAATAATAAACACTTTTTTCAAATTTATTTCGTGATTCCTTCTGAATTTACATAACTGCACTCCTGAAAAACTCCTGAATTTCACTATCATAGGTATAGTACGAAACGGAACATTTTATTAGAAAACTAAACTTATGCACAGTGCATAAGTTTAGTTTTCTATTAAAATGTTTTATCATGTAATTTTCACTACTGGATATTTAGATACATGCAAATAAATAAAATAGAATAGTTTGTTTGATGAAAGTTAAAAATCTGTTGTTGTTATTATCGTGTCCATGTAAAGCTATTTCTATTTTGGGTCAAAAGAGTTAGAAATCTACGAAATTCAAATAAAAATGCAACCTACTTTAGCACGTGAAATTTTATATATATTCGTAAATATAAACGAAAGACGTATAATAGCAAAATAAAAATTATTTATATAAAAATGTATAATAGTTAATATAATTTATAATATAAGTATAATTTATCTGCGTGTTTAACATATTTTTCATAGAAAAACTACTGCCAAAGGATTTTGGCGTTATTTGGCAGGTTGTCGGGATAATAAATTTGTATTTTAGTAGTTTTCCATAATATATACCATTAAATATTATATTATACCATTAAATACCATTATATATTTTGAAATATTAGGCTTTTTATTTCTTACTAAATCTTTTTGAAAAGCTCTAAAACAGACATTAAACAGTTAATAAATGAATAATATATATGTAAAAATACAACTAATAACCATTAGTAGTAAAAGAAGAAAATAGTATATTTTAAGTAAAAAGTTCATAAGTATGTTAATTACTTTAAAGTAATAAATATAATTAATTCTAGAAGAAAAATTTGTGCGACTAAATTTGACTAAAACTTATTAAAATTTGTCAAATTCTAATCCTCTTGCGATCTGACTTCTCCATTTAGGGGAATTTTCAAAACCTTCCCACAAACAATTAACATGATAATTAGTTCCGAAATAGACCTGGTCCGATAGAAGAAGATAGAAATATCACTCTTCAGGCTTTGATAACAGGTATCAGTCATTTATTTGTATAAAAAATGAAGTTGAAAGAGGGTAAATACAATATTAGAGTTCTTTTAAAAAAAAATTACTTAAAAAAATCTAACTTTTCAAAAAGTTCTTTCAGTAGTTCATTTTAAAAGCATTTTGCATCAAACACAATGATAAAATAATCTATTAACTACAAATAAGTGATACGGCCTTTTTTGTTGTATTTATAGCAAAAAAAAATGCTTATTTTTAGAGTTTAAGGCGTGTTCTTAAGTAACTATTAAACATATTTTTTTAAAAAAATGTACTTGCCAAACATACTTTTAGCATATATTTGTATGAAAAGTATGTTCAGATTAAGAATATACGTGTAGGGGTAGGGGTAGGGTATTTTACATATATATTCCGACTTGTGTGCTTGCTCAGTGAGCCGCTTATAAGTCTTCGTCAAGTAAGACAGACACAGAAAGATTTTTTACTGTCACAAAGAGAGGAAATACACCCAGGGCGAAGGCGGGAATCGAACCCGCGCCCGCTACAGCACGCAGACTGCTGGCCTGCGATGCTTACCACTCGGCCATCCGGGCCCCTATGTGTAGGATTTCGCTCGGGTTTTAAGACGTTAAAGAAACGCATTCTCGTTTGGAAAAGGCATGACTACAGTTGATTGCTCATAAACCCAAATAAGTCTGTAAAAAATTCACATTCATTTCCTTATGTAGACATTACCACTTACCACATCACTGGTCAGATTTACTTAAAGCCAGAAAAAAATTTATTTAGAGTTTACGGAAACGCAAACAATTTATGTAATGTTAATCCTTTAATTGCTCGTATCCTTACTTTTGAATGTTAACCGTTAATTTATGGTCCATTACTAGTGTATGGGTGTAAGGATTTTCCTCAATAATTTTTCAAGCTTGATTCTGCATTTGCATACGGTACTAAATCAGACAGATTCAGTCTCGGTCTACGCTTTTTTGTTATTCAAATTTCCGCTAAACATTTGTAACAAAACTGAGAAAGAAAGTATCACATTAAGTATGAAAAAAAAGGAAATATTGACCAAAAGAAAAAAATATCTTCCAAAGGAAAAAGTTTAAACAGTCGGGATTATGTAAAAATGTCTCATAAAAAGCCTATTTAGAGTCGAAACTGTCATTAGTTTTGAAATGTTGATTCATTCTGTACACTGAAAAAAACCTGTTGTTTTTATAGTTAAAAACTGTCAACTTTGACGCCAGTTAATAACTGTTTTTTCACTGTTTAAAATAATTTTTTTGCAGGAAAACTGTAATTTTAACAGGGAGAAACTGCTAATTTATCTTGGGAAAACTGTTTATTTAACAGTTTCTCCCTGCTAAAATAACAGTTTCTACCTGTTAAAACTACAGTTTTCCTGTATAAAAATTCTAGTTTTTAACTGTAAAATAATTACAGTTTTAAACTGTATTAAAAACTGTTATTGACTGGCGTCAAAGTAGACAATTTTTAACTTTAAAAAATCAGATTTTTACAGTGTATGGTCCAGTAAAAATTATGCAGTGTCAACTCTGTTAAAGTCAAAGAAATTAAATAGACATATTATTTCAACATTGACAATATTTTTCAATGTTATTAAATACAAATATTATTTCAATTTTAACAATTATATTTGATTCATCGATTAGAAAATATGTGTCATACTAATTATAACGCATCAATATTTGTATAATATTATGTCTCAATTTTTCGTCACCATTGAGGAAATTATGTTTTGTCCTGATTAAACTATAGTAACAGAGTAGATATCAATTTAGCCATCCTTTATTGATGTTATTTTTGACATTGTATCGAGTCTTTAAGACACTTACCAGTTGCTTAATTATAAACTGAAGAAATAAACTATTTATTTTGAATTTTAATTAATATTTAAGCAGTTTTTACAGAGTGAATACTTTCAACCTTTTTATTTGTAAATTGCAAATACTTGTATTGGACGATAATGACAGAAAAAGTATAAATTTTGTTACGTTTCATGGCATAACAAATTTGACGATAGTAGTAAACAATTAGTATAACAATTATAAGTACATCATTATTATAAAAATTATACTTCCATTATAAGTCCATTGTTATTAGCATAACAATTATAAGGACATTATATTATAACAAATATAAACACGTTATTATTAGTACAACAATTATAAGTACATTATTGTTAGTACAACAATTAGTATAAGTACAATATTATTTGTTAAGCAATTATAAGTACTTTATTATTAGTACAACAATTAGTATAAGTACAATATAATTAGTATAACAAATATAAGTACCAAATTATTATCACAACAATTATAAGTACATTATTATTAGTGTAACAATTATAAGCATATTATTATTAACATAACAATTATAAGTAATTTATTATTAGTATAACAATTATAAGAACTATATTATTAGTATAAAATATTAGTATAAACAATAGAAAAAACAATTTGTTAGACTATTTTTTTTTTAAATTTCCCACATGCCGATTATTCGATAATTATAATCATTAAGAATGAAGATTAACAACTGATTGTGTTATGCTTTGTCAAAAACCTGAAATAAATACCAGAACATTAGTCAATTTTATTAATGTTTTTGACGCCACTTCTGTAAATTAGGTGTTATTGTTATGCTACAAAGTCAGCAATTCACAAGTTGAACCATTTAAATCGTTTGTTGAAACGGTTTAATAATTTTTTCTTAACTTTGTCATTATAATTTAATGCTGTCATCTACAGAGTTTTATTTGAAACTATTATTTATGTGACATATTTTTCTTCGTTTTTTCACCGCTATCGTCATTTTCTTATATTTGAGAATTGCCATGCTCAAACCTATTTCAACTTATTAATTAATAAGAAAATAGTAATGACCTCTTAAGACCCGAGCAAAATCCTACACGTATATTCTTATAATCTCAACATACTTTTCTTACAAATATATGCTAAAAAGTATATTTTTAAAGACATTTTTTTTTTTTAAATTAAGTGTATAGTTACTTAGAGACACGTCTTAAACTCTAAAAATATTTGTCGGCTAAAAATGCAGCAAAAAAGGCCATATCAATTATTTTTAGTTAACAGATTATTTTAACATTGTTTTTAATGCAAAATATCTTTAAAATTAACTGCTCAAAGAACTTTTTGAAAAGTTTGAAAAAAAAATGTAATAACTTTTTTAAGAACTCTAATATCGCATTGACCCTCGTTCAACTTTATATTTTTATTGAAGTGAATGACTGTAATCAAATGAATGTAATCAAAGGCTGAAACTGATATTTGGATCTTCTTCTATCGGACCAGGTTAATTTCGTAATTAATGAACATGTTAATTGCTTGTGGGGATGTTCTAAAAAAATATCCCCAAATGGGGACGGTCGCAAGAGAATAAAGGGGTTAACAATAATAATGGGCGTGTTTCACGTTTTAAAGTGGCAACTGATCCACAGGAGTGAAAATAAGGTCTCCAAAATCGAGTAGTATTTTTTATAGTTAAATTGAGCCCAAAGAGTTTTATAGTAAGGTAGAGGAACGACTCGTACTGAGCTGCCAACGGTAGTCATGGTTCACTACGGAGTCCGAATGGAATGGAAAAAGTGCTAGTTAATTTATAATTTTGGTTCTGAGAAAGGAAGCACACCCAGGGCAATGGAGGATTTCGAACCCGCAAACGCTACCGCGCAGACTGCTAGTACAATGTGGTCTTCCACTTAAACCACGACTAAGCCATACCCAAAATCCGCACTTATGGTAGGCGAATACCCACAATTTCCCAAAATTCTAAAAATTTTACTATTGCTTTAATCTTTTCCAAATTTGGCATAGTGATTTCAAATATAATGAATAATACTATTTAGGCTTTTGTTTTTATTTAAATATAATTTATTTATTTTAAACGGTGTTTTTCTACTAAAAAAAGAGGTTTACGCCAACAAGTCTACCACATTGAATTTTCATCCTATGAACATTTATTATGTGTTAATTTCTTCTTTTTTAACTGATACATGCAATGACCCTCCAGAGTTACATACAAATTACAAGAAAAGAAGTTATTAAGAAAAATGTTATAAATTAACCACAAAAAAAAAAAAAAAAAAAAATTCGATTAACTTACACTTGGACATTTTTTTAAAAAAAAACTTATATATTTACACCAGATGTTAGAGGTTCATGGCACAGATATATGTTGAAATAGCATCTGTTAGAAATTTCAGGTAAATTAATGTAAAACTTTTTATGCTAGAAGTGTTGGCGTAAACCCCTTTTTTTAGTTGAAAAACACAGTTTAAAAAAAATCAATTATATTTAAATAAAAAAAATTGCCCAAAATGCATTGCTCATTATATTTGAAATCACTATGCCAAATTTTGGAAAAGATTAAAGTAATTGTAAAAATTTTAGAATTTTGGGTATTTGCCTACCTTAACCTTAACTGTTATTATATTTTAGTGCTGCCATCTACGGAATTTCTTTTACGTTATTATTTATGTGTAATATTTTCCGTCGTCTGTTTCACCAATCACGCTTTACTCCTATTATCTTGCTCAATGGGTTGTTTCACGTCACGTATGGCAACAGCTATAACAGTTTGTTTTCATTTTTTTGCCTGGAATTATTTATGTCTTGGTATTCGAAAATGCGTTTCCTATGAATTTTTTACTTATTTAATTTCAATGCCAAGTTCTTGCTGTGCTGTTGGTTGTTCAAGACATGTGTTAAAGAAACATTGCAAAGAAAGAAAAAAAAATTTCGTCTATATCGGTCATTTTAAGAGTTGAACCGAAGCACCAATGAAATCGCAGTTCGGGAAACCGAAGAAACCAATGAAAACCAGTAATGACACAATGAAATCAAGAGCATTACATCAAATAAAACATTCCTATAAAGGATATGTAATGGTAATAATAGCAATAATGGGCATGTTTTCCGTCTTTAGTGGCAACAGTTCCACAAGAGTGAAAATAAGGTGGCCAAATTAGTGGTCTTTTTTTACTGTTCAAATTGAGTTGAGCATACCACCAAACAATCACAATATAAATAATGAATAAACATAAAACAGACGATAGAAGTTTCTAAAATAACGAATAGAATGCGTATAGTATTATATTTCAAAGTTACAGCACCGAAACATTTGAACATCGTACAGTAAAAGCACACAAAAAAATATCGAAACTTAAAATATAAGCCACCTTTTTGGTTTTTTATTCGATTATTATTCGATTTTTTATATTTATTTCGAAGTCTATTTTTTCATTTATTTGATTCAATCTTACAATCAAATTTGCTGTGTTAGATAATAATTCAGTAACCTTTTCTTTAGATATTGAGGAAAAATATGGACGTTTCGAACTTGAATTGCCGATTTAGAAATAACTTTTTTATGCTGCCATCTACAGTTTCTATTTCTAAATTATTGCAAAGACGAATTATTTGTCGTAAACGTCTGTAAACAAAATCAGTACAACGTTCATCTACAATTTAAATCTTATTTTTTCCACTAAAAAGGACTCCTAATTCTTTATCAATGGTTGCCCTTTGGACAATCTAGAGTAGTAATACAAAATATTATCATTTTAGGACATGGTAGCTCAAAGTGAAAATTCTAACTTTTTTTCAGCTTTTCTATAATTTTGAAGCAAAAATTACTTTTACTGATTTGTAATCAGAGTACTGAATTACTGAATACTGATTTGTAATCAGAGTTTCAAAATTCATAAATGATATATCCGGTGTTGTTAAGGTGTGATCATTTAATGTACTTTATTTTGCAAATAAATTGGGTATATTTATATAGGTCTATGTATAAACACAGAATAGATTTCATGTTTTGTAGCTACAAAAACTAAAAAAAAAGGCAATTTTTATCCCCAAATAATTTCAATTAAACTTTTTTTCACCATTGGGGCTGCAATATTGGCGGGCAAGTCTTTGCAGACTCGCCATATTCCCTAGAACTGAGAGTCATTTTTTGTAACACCATCTAGGCGACTCTTGCTACCAATTTTTACGCCCAGATTACAATGAATCTGAGCTCTCTGATATGAGTTAGGTAGGGTAAAGTTTAATTATCGTCACACTACAGCTACTCGAGGGCTATTGGCGTCGGGTGTCATGTTTTAGAACCACAGTCAAGGGACTAAGCCGACACCTGAATAGGCATCCAACGCAACCGTTAAAGGCACATCGTACGCAACGTTAGGACTTTGAAGGACATTTAAAGTGCACTCCTTTACACAGGGACATTGTAGGACATTTTTGGCTGCACGGGCCGTTATAATAGGTCGGCAGTTATTTTGGTAATGCCCGGACCCGAACCTGTGACCTTTCGCATGGTAGGCGAGTGCCTAACCAACTGGGCTCCACAGCCCGATATTTCATGCAAACTTAATTATAATATATGTTCATTGCTCATATTACCAGTTAAGCAAAGACGTGTCGAACTCTATTTTGTGTAAGTTGGAATTGTGTGTGTGATTGGACAAATTCACTCATCTGTAAATGATCAAAAAGATCCCAGGATCATGGAACTATTTTCGCATCTTCGAGAACGTTATTGTTTCTATTAGATATGAATTTTATATAACTTATTAGTACTAACAAAGATTCTCAACTATTTACACTCTTAAAACAAAAGAGTGAAATCCACCCTATAGGGGAAGTGCATTTTCGACACTGGAAAGGAGTGAAAATTAACTCCGACTAAGTTAAGATCACTCGTTTGTTTTAAGAGTGTATGGAATTGTGGTGTAGATTCTGTCGGAGGTTTAACAAAACAAAAGAGTGAAATCAGGGGCGTCTTGAAGGAGTTCGCTACACGCTCACTCTATTATCTACACTGTAAAAAATTTGGCTTGAATTTACTAACGATTACTTAGTAACTTTACAGGTTTTCGCCATAAACTAGAAAATCATCTGTAACCTAAAGAAACTACTGTAGTAATACTAAACAATACTAAGTAAATTGATGTAACGCTTACAGCGCCCCCTGGCTATCTTTTCTAGAGATTATGACGAATCGATATCGCAACGATAAAAAACCTAAAAACGTGTTTTTTTTTTTATTTTAGTATATAAAAACTACGTTAAATTATTTCGAAAACTTCATATCCGAAAAAACAAATGAATCTTAAAATTTCTTAATCAATAACATAAAACGCCTTTAACGATCAAGATTTTAACCTCTTTATTTACACGCAACCAAAATGCAAGTCCCCGATAGCAGAGAGGACTAACGCGCTGTTCCACGGATCCCGATAATCTTGGGTTCTGTCCTCGGGAAGTTCGAAATAAAACCTGACTAACAGAAAAGTTAGTGGCGCCCTCTGGTTTTAAACTTTTGTAACCAGTTTACTACCAGTTTCTTTGTAAACATACAAGAAAATCCCCTGTAAAATCTACTAATTTTTCTTAGTATAACATACTAAGCTTTAATTAGTAATATATACACATATTTCTTATGTAACACTACTAAAAAAACTTATGGAAGCTGAGTTTCCTAGAGAATTCTTAGTAACCTTACAGATATTTTTTTAGAGTGTATGTTTCATCCGGGCCTGCTCCTTCCCGCAAAAGCGGCTGTGACGTCACGAATTGGAGCTGAAAGCCGAAATGGAAGTCAATGTGTGATGTGTTGTTGTTATTTCTTCTGGACAATATTTTATTTTTAAATTTAGCTTTCAGGTCAGCGAGCACATGTCGCATGTTATACATTACTTCTACTTAGCTTTACAAGTAAGTACAATTCTTTTGTTTCTTGTAATTAAAACAGATTCACAACTTATTTACCACATGCAAGGTATTTGAATTCTTAAACATAAACATGGTGTGTTTTTTAAAACGGATCGTAGTTTTGCTACTTATTCGAACATTAAAATATGAATAACTTATCTAAATTGAGTATATCAGCAGTCCTAAATTATTTTTGTTTGGTTCAATGTAATATTAAAAGTTAGTTTTAAAGCCACGAAGTTGTGTAGTTCTTAATAATGGAGCTGAATCCAGTTCTATTGGTTTTTTGTAGTATTAAGTTGTAATACTCATATCATTAAAAAATAATAAAAAAAATTACTATGCATACATTGTTCTTGTGTAGGTATGTCTTGAAAAACAAAGCTTATTTGACTGAATATAGAATTATTACAAGATTTTAGCCTTTCTGTCACTGCATTTGAAATCGTACTGCATATAATTTCATACTAATAAGGAGTTGAATAGTAATATCTAAATTTTATTTCTTTTACAGGTGATGGGGAGAGTGCCTCATGTTTAACGGCTATGTTCCTGCATCCTGGGTCACCCCCCCCCCCCTTATTTTCAAGGCGAACCTCTGCTGGATTGACATGAGTTGCCACACCCTCTGGTGTTTACCAGTAGTCCTCCCTGCCCCCTGTCTGTGATCTATCCATCGAGACCTCCTGCCGGACTGCTGCCTGATTCCCCCGGACATTCCTGAAGTGCCGCTGCAGGCTCTTGCCTGGCGATGTCCTGTTCCGGTAATTCTGATATATACTGTCAACCAGTCGCTTCAAGCCGTGACCCTGCCTGTCGTCCAGTGTGTGGTCAAGTCTGTGTTTGTGTTCTTATAGAGTGTAAACCCTCTACGGATTGTGTCAGTGTGACTTCATCAGGTGCCGAGTGTATTCTCTTGGCGGATATCATAGGCCCAGTCAGCTAGATGAGGCCTGCTGGAACCCGTTGCCCCCGAAGACTGCAAAATGGTCCGATGTGTTGAGGGGCCTCCAGGCCCGTCGACTCACCCTAGTTGTTGCTGTTCCATGCTTGTTCGTTCCCATTTGAGACCCCTCCACCTGCCTCCCGCGGGGAAACTTTTGCTGTTGAGAACTCCCTGCCATTTTGACCCTCGTCTTGTCTACACTCACCACTATCCACCCTCACTCGCTACTTTGGATGTCCCCACCACAAGACCTCCCCCTGATTCTTCCACCCTTTGATGATGTCCCTCAAGCTCGAGCAGCTACCCTGCACAATGCTCCTCGTGGTCAGGATAGCTTCCCGCACGAGGATCCTTGAGTTCATGTCACTTCTCAAAGTCCCTCACGATCAAGCCATCCCTTTGCACGATGTCCGGTGAGTCCCATTTCTGAATGGTGCCCGTCAGATTTTCTCCGAGTTGGGTGCTGTTCAAGTCGCCACACCACTCAAGCCTCACTTCTGCACGATGGCTGTCGAGTCCATTGAATGATAACCGCCAAGCCTTTTCCTTACTCGCTGCTCTTCAAGTCCCTCCACCATGCACTCAGATTTTAGAATACAAACTTTTTGAGAATTGTTAACTTTTATATCTGGGAATGCATTTCAACCATTTCAAAAGCTGATTAGTCACAAATATGAAAGTTTATTTCTTAGTTATCGTGATCATAAATCTTCAATTATTAATCTCACCTTAAAAAAAGAAATTTTAGGAATTGACTTCACTATTAAATGTAATAAATGAGGAAATTATGCTATGCATCAGAATTATTAAGAAATGTTTATCTGCAATTGCAAATAATTTTTTAAGCAACTACACTAAGTTAAAAAATGACAATCAACACAACAGTGTAAAAATAAAATTGGCTATATTAGGAAGTGTTTAAATTTTTTTCAAATACCTTTAGTAGTTCCTACGTTCTTGATTTATAATAGGTCCTGATTTTTAAAAATGTTTCTGTGGAAATTTCTAATTTTTAAAAACTTTCTTCATATCATACTATACATTAACTTTGTGTGAGTGATATATCCAAATTTAAATACCATTATACTATTTAGCAATTAATACTTTTCCTGTGCATTTCAGAATTACATTTAGCTAAAATTTTGAAACATATTTAGCTACTTGCCAATCATATTGCAAATAGTAACAAAATATTCATTGTCATACATTTTAATATTATATACATTGTATAAATTTTACTTTAATTTGTATGATTTTTACTTGTATGAATACATAGCATTGTCACTTTGCAAAATAAAATTATTTTTTTGAAAAAGTGTTTTATTTCATCATTTAAGTTCCAAAAAAATTCACAAGCTTATTGAAAGTGAAATGTCAATCATGAAAAAATTAACTGGGAATATCTTTAAGATTGTTAAAGTTTATTGGTTCGAAATCATTGCAGAAGAAAAATTAAATTTTAAACTATAAATATAAAAGTACATAATTCATTTGTTTAATTTTAATAAAAATATCTTAAATTCTTGAACGAATGTGTGTTAAAAAAAGTATTTTTATAATCTAAAGTTTTTAATTTATTATCTTTCCTCTTTTGCACAAATATAATTTTTTTAGAGAAATAACCTTGTCAATAAAGTGCCAGAATGAAATTTAAAAAGTCGTCTTCATTCCTCAAAGGAAAGGGTATGAATTTGTGCAAATTCGTATGATGTATGTGAATAACGAAACGAAACTCGAACGCAATATTCAGCTCACGTTCGTGACGTCACAAATCGAAGAAGCAGGCCCGGTGAAATCCACTCCTATAGGGGAAATGCATTTTCGACCCAGGAAAAGAGTGAAAAATAACTCAGACTGAGTTAAAATCGCTCGTTTGTTTTAAGAGTGTGCATAAAATAAAAGTTTGTACAATAACAGTTTATTATTATTACAAACGAAGGACGAAGAGAATCGATTTGTTATGCGTCATTTGGAAACGTTTTTGGCTAAATCGAACACATTCGCTCGTCTCTAAATGGTCGAGAGCATTGAGATCATAGTTAAAGTATTAGAGTGGAGGATTACGTGGGGCCATGCAAAAAATTCACATCCTCGAGAGCTTTACTGTCTTTTAAGTTAACATAGTTTTAACCGATAACTACTAGCAATGCGTAATGCAACTGGTTATAAAATAAGTTTTTTACTGTTGTTAAACATCAAAGAAATGACATGTCCTTACTGTAAACGTTAACATAAATCAAACTACCATTCTTGCATCCCCAACGGCCAATAAACTCCTGGGTCATGGAACTCTTTTCACATCCTCGAAAACGATGCAAAATAAACTCCACTGCCCATTTCAAAAGCCGCAAATTGATTCATTTCTCAAATCGCGCATCTGGCAATTGGGATTCAAAGCTCGCGTCTTTTCCAAAAGTTCCGCTATCCATGAAGTGGCGGGAAACTCCATATTTTGGACAAGGATGTGAAATGCATTTAATATATCTTTATTTTTCATTTGTTTTAAGGGGGTATAGGACACAAAATCTTCAGAAAAATCCAAAAAATTATTATTATCTTAATAAATAACACAAATAATTTTTGGAATAATTTAAAACAAAAATTTTATTTACATCTACAATAGAATGCGAGTGCGAGATGTGTAGTATCTTATGTCATGACATCTGTGTTGGCCAACCACGTATAAAAACTTCAAAGCTGTTTTTCTCCTTGATAGTGTTTTCGATGATTTCTTTACTTTAAATTGATATAACTCAAAATCTACTGCCCATACAGTGTTAAAAATTTCCGCACATATTGTTCAAACATATATCTTTAATTTGTCTTTAGGGATTAGTTGTAAATAAATTGTTTTTTTTTTACATTTATTATTATTTTTTTTTTTTTTTTTTTTTTTTTGAAAATAGTTCACCTGTGATATTATTTTTAAAATTTCAATAATTTTTTAGGAAAAACTTTGACCCATTACAAAAATCGGTTAAGTCAGTTTATTAAGTTCATTTTCCTGTTTATAAAAATGCTAAATTTTTGTATGTCAATAAATAATTTTTTGACTTATAACAAAAATAAGAAACGTCATTTTTTGACACATTTTACTTTTTTAAAACATAATTAATAATTTTTTTAAACATTTGACTGTCTAAAAGTGTTAGTACATTTATGAGGAAAAATTATAATTCTATCTGCAATATTAAAGAAAAAAGTTAAAAGTGTCCCATATTTCCTCTGAAGGTAGGTTGGTGACTTGTATACGGCTATTGTTAAATTGACCTTTTTCATGTTCTTTTTCTTTAAAACTAACATACAAAACAACACAAATTATGTGCATTATATGCATTTTGAACAAACCACTGAAATGAAATTTTATCAAGATATAAATTAGGTTTTTTAAGCAAAAAAAATTATTTAATGTAATGTGTAATTCTCTTCTAATGTATCATAGTAAATCTGGTTTCTATACTTTGGGTAAAATGCCAGATATAAAAAAAATCCATTTTATAAAAATAACTCAAAATAAAATGTTATTACTGTTTGTGATAACTTTAATAGTCAAGGACTTTCAACTTTTATGTCTTTGAAAACCCCAAAAAGTGGTCGAATGATTCACAATAACTTTCTCCAAAACATATTCGGCTACTGAGGTAAGTAGAAACAAAATGAAGTAACTCACAAGAACATCCTTACAACGCTTTACCTCGAAACTAACAAGTGAGTCATTCAATTTTAAATAAAACTCCTCAGAAGTAAAGTAATTCAAACATCTTCGTATTTTACTTTATTCTGGTTCTAATCAAATCGTTGTAGCAGATTCACTGACCCGATTTTCCAAGATGGACGCAGCGAGAGGCAATTTTTGAAAAACAACAAAAATTACCCAAACAACCGGGATCATTGCTCCAGTTTCCAGGAAAAGCAATTTCTCTAAAAAAATATTAAGGAATTCTTTTAGGTGAATATTTCCAGCGAAGTTCAATGGCGCGAGACACCAAAGAGTTTAGAAGGTATTGTCGTGCTGCCGGGTAAAAAACAATACAAATACCGGTTTGCAATTTGAGGCTGTGGATCCCTCTGTAGTAAGCCCAAACAAACGCTCTCGGCGAAGTATTTGGCGATATTCTACATGGAGTTAGCATAGGCTTTCAACTAGGGTGGGCCGAAAAAACCTGTTTCTTTTATTTCAGACTAGCAGTATGGTCCCGCCTTACTGGGAACCCGTTAACTTCGCATTGCTTCCTTTAAGGGGGGATCATAGTTAACAAAAACCAAAAAATCGAATTTTTGAAACCAGCATTTTCTGATAGATGGAAGCCCAATCTATCGAATAAGACCAATTTTGTATCGATCGGTTAATTATTTCTTATAAAAAATTAAAATTATAAAAATAAACAAATGTGCCACGCCTCCTTTGAATTACTAATTGTATGCTTGTATAATTTATGTATTACATTATAAAATCTGAATTTTTTTGTGTTGATATTTGAAAACTATTCACTGGCTCAATGTAAAAAAAAATTCCTGACGATTTACATGAAATTCGGTTAACAAGAAAGGTTTCGGTGGTTACTTCGAGTTCGTGTTAACGGGATCGACTGCATTTGTTTTTCGCGTTTTTCTCAAAACTATAATTTTCAACACTTAGGTACACTTTTCTCCAAATCTATTGAATATTTTTTAATAATTTTTTGTGTGTGTTATAAAACCATTTTAGATCTATTCAAGTCACCTAATTTAATCTTACAAATTTAAAAATATATTTTATTATTTTACACTTTTCTTCGTTGAAAATCAGAATTTTTATGAATGTAGAATATAATGCTTTTAAAATAAAATTAAAAAATTATTTTAGGCAAAAAAAATAGGTGACTTGATTAGATCTAAAATGGTTTTATAACACACAAAAGAAATTATTAACAAATATTTAATAGATTTGGAGAAAAGTGTACCGAAAAAATACTTGTATTTTTGAAAATTCGTAATTGTATGTTTCAAAAGATGTCTTTTTTCAAAAATAATAATTTTTAAATATAAGATTCTTAGGTGTAAATATAATAATAAAAGTACAATTAATAATTTGGTACAATTTTTTTTATTGTACCATAATTTTTAAATGATTTAGAGCCTTTCGAAATCGATACTAAGAATTGGTCATTTTTGCTGTCGCTAACTATGA
This sequence comes from Hylyphantes graminicola, assembly GCA_023701765.1. Taxonomy (NCBI): domain Eukaryota; kingdom Metazoa; phylum Arthropoda; class Arachnida; order Araneae; family Linyphiidae; genus Hylyphantes; species Hylyphantes graminicola. The sequence goes on along the minus strand of CM043117.1, from coordinate 71,578,249 downwards.
TCCCCCCTTAAGAGGCATGCTTACTTGTGAAAATACACTCAAAATCAAAAAAAAATTAAATTCGTGTTGGCACATGCTCACTTAAAAAAGCAAACACTAACAGAGGATCAAGCAGCCTTAGGGCGAGCGCGTATCTCAACCAAACTCAATCAATCAAACTAATAGAGGATGGCGTCAAGCCCCCGTTTCGGCCCTGTATTTTCAGGCCCTGTTATGGTCCCGCAATCCCACGTGGATGACGTTTTCTTGAAAATAATTATATTAATTAAAAATCACAATCAAATATGAAAAAACTAAGCCTCAGGTGCACACGTAGGTATTAAAAGGAATCTATAGTAAAAATTTCGAATTTTTTAGAACAGTATAAGTAGGTCTTTTGCGACCCACAGACATACACACAGACAGACACACAGACAGACTCTTTCTTTTATTATTATAGATTGCTATAGTGCGGAAAAGTTGCCATTGGTAAAGACATGGAAAATGCACTATTTATTATTATTATTATTTTACTTTATCTTCCGTTCGCGCAATGCCATCAAAGTTGGCAAAAATTGTCAAAAAAATGAATTTTTTTATACTTTTTTAAGCACGATTGATGTTTTTAGTTGCATTTCTAGATCATGAATTAACTATTAAAAGTCCTTGAAATAAATATTTATGCACTTATTATACATTTGTATCAGATCTGTCAATTTTGCAAAAACTAAGATTTTGTTCATTTTGTACTACGCTGCGTGGCCGTAAGATCTGACACAAATGTATGATAAGTGCATATATTTTGATTTTACATACTTTTAGTAGCTAATTCATGAATGGGAACGCAACTAAAAACATAAATCCTGCTTAAAAGTATTATATAAAATTTCGTTTTTTAACAATTTTTTCCAACTTTGATGGCATTGCGCGAACGGAAGATAAGTTAATAAAAAAAAGTTAGTAAATTTTTTCTTACTTTTGTAACTTTTCGCCCTATAGCGATCCGAAATAAAATAATGTTTTTTTCGGCTCAAGCTATTATGGAGTTAGTATACAGGCTTTCTGCATCGACCTTGGCGACTCTAATAACTACCTGTGAAAGGAATTACTACCATCTTGTGCAAAATTAAATCTCGTGATATACGGTTGCGTTGGGTGCCTACTCAGGTGCCGACTCGTCACCTGACTGTGGTTCTAAATTACGACGCCAGTCTCCGATAGCCCTCCTGCAGCTATGGCTCGACGGTAAAAATTAATTGTTTGTTTTACCAAAGTAAAAAGTAAAATAATTGTTTGAATTACCAAAGTAAATTGTTGTTAATTTATTGGTTCCTCCTTTCTAATTGCGTAATAGATGTTTATTTTCAACAAGTTGGGATTCTACCGAAAATGCTTTTTATTATCCTTTAAGTTTTTTTTATCGTTTGTATAATTTTTTTATTTAAGATCAAGATGTTTTTTATAGGACTCCAAATGTTTTTGAATCAATTGTTTGGTCTCTGTTTTAACTAAATGTTTTTAAATCTGCTGTTTTTGTGGCTATTTTAACCTATTTCTGTATTTGTCCCCTGTAATTGGGAGTCTCTCCTGAAATTGCTGCACAATAAAACAAAATAAATCGTAAATACTGAACTAATGTTGAATGGAGTGGTTGGTTTGGCCTCACCCGTGTTACTCAGGGGCTGACTAAGCGGCTCATTGGCTGAAAGATTAAACGTGTCCGTCTCGTAAGCCCAAGATCGCGGGTTCGAGCCCCAGCGGAGTCGTCGGATTTTCTAGATGGGAAAATTCTAAACCCGCATGTTATATGATTATGTGGCATGTCAAGATCCCTGGAGTTCCTATATTTGGCTTGCGGTCTCTTTTCAAAATGAAATCCCGGCCATCCACAGAGAGCTCATATTCATTGCAATCTGCGCGTCAAAATTGGTAGCGAGAGTCGCCTAGAAGGTGCCGCAAAAAATGGCCCTCAGTTTTGGGGAATATTCCAAGTCTGCAAAAGGCTTGACCGCTAAAGTTGCAGCCCCATTAGAGAAGAAGACTAGTTAGTTGGTTGGTATACATATATTTTCAGGCTTGTGTGCTTGGTCAGAGACCCGCTTATAGCCCTTCGTCACGTAAGACATACACAACACACACACGCACATGCAGACACACGTACGTGACATATGCTGTCATCTACCGCGCGCCACCTCCACAATTTAGACATGTCCCTGAAGGGGAGGGAAATAGCCTCCAGGAACCTGTACTTATGGGAAACTGCGCAATAACCTCCCACAGGACTTTTGGACCCAACAGATTTAACAAGCAATTACACCGCATATACTCGGTGGGTTTTCAGCGACCAGGACTCGATCGCGGGACCTTCCGATCCAGAGATCGAGACTCAAGAATACTAGTGTGTCTTGGAGATTTACCGAAGGCTTCACTATGCGCCAAGAATCACCATTTCCTTCTTAGCTCTCTGTGAGACACCAACAAGGATGGGAAGAAAGTGTCAGAGGCGGATGTCCAATTCCTTCTTCTAAGAGTGGAAGGCGAGCCATTGTCCCAGATTTAACGCAGACTGTTCGATGAGACGCTTCGATTGCTCGGCCGCTGCTGGAAACGACTCTGCCAAAATGTAAGTACTTTTACTTTCTACCCAAGTGAAGATTAGCTAATGGGCCTTTTCTACCACAAGGCCCGTTAGGCTCTGGCCTAGGGTCCCTAAATTTCAGTTTCTATGTAAGTGCTTCCAAATGTAAGTACTTTTACTTTCTACCCAAGTGAAGATTGGCTAATGGGCAGGGCCTGTTCTACCACAAGGCCCGTTAGGCCCGGCCTAGGGTCCCTAAATTTCAGTTTCTATGTAAGTACTTCTAAATGTAAGTACTTTTACTTTCTACATAAGTGAAGATTGTCTAATGGCAGGACCTATTCTTCCATAAGGCGTTAGGTCCAAGCCTAGGGCCATTAAATTTCAGTTTCTATTGTGATGAATGCTGTAAATCCCCTAAACATGAGTGAACTAAAAAAATTCTGATATTCCAGTTTGTTTTTTGCTTGATTTTGAATGAGAAATTTACCTAACGTGATTGTTTTGATCGATGTTTATAAGGAAGCCCATAAAATTGTGTCAAAAATTTGATGCATAGCTCATATAGCGCCATCATAACTGGAACTATTACACAATATTTTCCGTAAAGGGGTCTCCAAAATAGGTTGTGCCTATAGTGCGAGTTTTACTATAGAACAGGCCCTGGCTAATGGGCAAATGCCAAAACTTTGTTTTCATACACTGTTAGCCGCTTGCGCCCTAGTGCCCTATATTTGTGGCAATTTATTTTGATAAAAAAATGAATGGTCCATACGATATTATAGTTCTCAAAAAATAACTTTAAACTAGTTCTTTCTTGAAACTTTTCAAAAAGTTATTTTAGTACTTTACAATTAGTTAACTATTAAGGTATTTTGCATTTAAAAACAATGGTAAAATGAATTGTTAACTACAAATAAGTTATTCGGCTGGTTTTTTTTTTTTTTTTTTTTTTCATTTATAGCACAAAAAATGTGTATTTTTAGAGCTTAACTCTTGTCTCTCAGTAACAATAAAACATAAATTTAAAAAAAATATTAATAATTGTATGAAATTATATTGTATGATATATAATTATTATTGTATGAAATATATATAATTATAATTGAATTAAATATATATATATATATAATTTAAATTGTATGAAAAGCATATTTAGATGAAGAATATACGTGTAAGAATTTGCTGAGGTCTTAAGATGTTAAAACTATAAAACGTAAATTTAAAAAAAAATTGTTTGAAATTATATTGTATGAAATATATAATTATAATTGTATGAAATATACATAGTTATAATTGAATGAAATATATATAATTATAATTGTATGAAAAGCATATTTAGATGAAGAATATACGTGTAAGAATTAGCTGAGGTCTTAAGACGGTAAATTAAAGAAAGAATCTGACACTCCCGTTTGTTTGTTTTTTCTAAATTTTGAGTAAGAAATTGACCAAACGTGATTGTTTTTATCGATGTTTATGAGGAAGCCAATGAAATAGTAGCAAAAATTTGATACTTAGGTCATATAGCATCATCATTATTGGAAATCGTACACACAATTTTTCGTAAAAGGCCCCCAAAATAGGCTGTTCCTATAGTCTGAGATTTTTTTTAGCAGGCTCTGTTCCTAGATGACTCAATTCGATAACACTGGCCTCATACACTGCTTAAAAAAATCCCGGTAAAATAACGGGCAGGGACCGACAGCAGAGATTCCAGCCGTACCCCGTTAAAAAATACTCACGCAAATAATTTTCTGCATTCAGCCTGTAATTATACGAGGCAAAATCATGCAGTATCAATTGGGAAATTAGGGTACTTGAATGTAAGATTACGGACTGCTTAAGGGGGAATGAGCGCGCTGCACCCGGGGGTCTCCAAAGCAGAGTGCAATCCTATGGGGAAAAAATATTTTCTCTGTCACATTTATCCGGTTGCATTGAATATTTTTACAAACTTTTTTTTAATAATAATAAATGTAGATAACTTACAGGTCTTTATAATCCCACTTTTGGAAATTGGCTCTAGTTTATTAAATTTTGATCAAATAATTTCACCAAAAGTATTCGATGCATTTTAAAAAGTGGAATTATAAATAGCTGTAAGTTATCTACATTTATTTTTTAAAAAAAAAACCGCTTGTAAAAATGTTCAATACAACCGGAGAAATGTGGTTGAGAAAATAATTTTTTTTCTCATAGGATTAACACTGAGGCGCTTGAGTTTGGAGACCCCCGGTCTGGCACGCCCATTCTCCCTTACTTATTGTAGCCCCTAATGAACACTTTTATGGTTTACATATCACCAGTCAATGTGATTAACATTTACCAACTACAATTTTAAAATATACTTATACAATTAAAACAAAACGCTTTTTACGTTTTGCGAAAATAACGCCTAAAAACTTTTTACGGGCAGCAGCGACTACAATCCTCTACCTATTTAAAACTCATCATAAACTATTATTAGAACTGGCTATTTTAAAACAAGAAAGGTAATTGCAGTATTCTTGTGGTCGAATTCTTTTACTGATGATTACCTTTCTAAAGAATAATTATGTGAACCAAACCGTGTCGTGCAATAACATTACCATATACGGTGGTAAGTTTGAGGTAAATTTCAGCTAAAAAATAACTGATTTCTGACACCTAAATTGTTTCTTTAAAGAAAGTGCCTGTTTTCGAAAGTTAAATCATATCTTGAAGCGGAACTATATAGTAAAGTTTGTTGACCGTGAAGTGAGGAAGGCAGTTGCGTATCTTCCTTATTCGAACTTTTCGCAAGAAAAAAAAACGGTTGTTTTTACAGTTAAAAACTGTCAACTTTGAAGCCAGTTAATTACTGTCGCCTTTACAGTTCAAAACTATATTTTTTTTACCGGGGAAACTTTATTTTTTTACATTAAAACTGTAATTATAACAGGGAGAAACTGTTATTTTAGCAGAGAGAAACTGTTAAATTAGACGTGCAAAGAGTCACGTGATTAAGATCGTCGTTAAACCAAAATACCCAATACCAGCACTTATGACCGAGTAATTACTTAGTCGCAGACGGTTCAGTAGTTTTTTCAGCTTGTTGTTATTTCGACTTATCGAGATTTTTGAAAAGTCACCAAATCTGGACACGGTCCTTTAGTTTAACCTTTATTTGTACACTGCTCACAACAATTAGGGGAGCACATGGTTTAAACTCTTTTAACCCCAGAGTTTTCATTTGGAATCATGAGCTTGCAATTTTTTTTCTCACTAAGTTGAGCTTGCACTAATTTATTGTTAGATGGAAGAATCATGTCTTTTGAGGATGTAAATAATGTTTGTTTTAATCAAATGAAAATATGAAAACATGGTAAAATAAAATTCACTCCCAAAAAAAATTATGAAATAAATTGACCCTAAATTCTTCACTCTTGCATTCTCACTCTACTAAAAATGGTCATTAGAGATCAATAGAAAATTTTTACGTGGAAATGGCCAACTGGTACCAATAGAATTCTCTATTGATATCTATACAAATCTATACTGATCTCTATTGATATCCATACAAATATCTACTGATCTTTATAGATATAAGTACAGGCCTATTGATGTCAATTGAGATCAGTAGCTTACTGATAATTGTTTTACTGGTGTTGGGTACAGCTCGGTTGATATCAATAAGAAATATGATCAGTAGGTTACTGATATCAATAGCTTCTACTAATAACAATAGAGACATCCATAGAGATAAGTACACATCAATAAAGTTGTACTAATGTCAGTAGATTTTTGTATTGATCTCTATGGATCATTTTTAGTAGGGCAGACGTTTAAAAATTGATTTCAACTCTTTTTTGCAAATAAAAATTTGAACAAATAATTGATATAATTTATTCTTAATTTTTGATTCCAATTTCTCCCTCTTAAATTTTAGTTAAAAAAGTTAATATTTTTCCGCCTGTTTTTTACCATTTCAATCTGGATTCATAAGGAATCTATTTCACAAATTTTAGATTTTTAGAATGAAAAACAAAGCATTGAAAATGAAATGGTTAACAAAAGTACGCAAAGTGCTCCCCTAATTGTTTTGAGCAGTGTATTATTGGTTTGGGATTTGCAAGGGCAAAAAATTGGAATCTAATCTGGAATTAAGTTTGAAATTTTTACAGCTTATTTTGATGTCATGTCCGTCTGTCAGGCTATTCTCTTCCTCTCCAAATTCGGTTCTATCACTTGGATCTTAAGGAATTTTATTTGTGTTAGAAAGGTATAATAACATATAATAAAAATAGCCAATTTTGGCTTCTAAAAGTTTAAATAACAACTAAGTGCTGTATTCTGCGATTTTCTTTTTCATTCTATAAGGTTATAAACCTTGTGTGGAATCTATTCTACAGTAAAACTCATATTAAGTTTGCAGTATAGAAATGTTCTACGAGAAAAAGGGTAAATAGTTCTCATTTTCGAGTGAGAGAATCGAATAAAAAAAGGTATTTCACATTCAATAAACCAATTTATTCGTTATTTCAAGACATATTTTTATTTTTATTAGTTTTTGCTTCAGTTAGAATGATATATTAATTATTTTTTCCTTCAATTTTGACGTAACAGGGCGCACGAATATCGGGGTGAACGTATCGCAAATTAGCGACCAATCAGAGCAGTCAAAATTTCGGCGCCAGCAGCGTTGATTACGCCGTTTCTTCCGCCTAGAACATTTCAATGCTGCAAACTTAAGGTGTGTTTTGGTATAGGATATTCGTCGAGACCCCCGCTCCTATCTCCCATTAAAATTTGGAGAGATCTGTTGATATTCTCTCCGATATCCCCCCCCCCCTTCCCCAGCTCCCCTAAAACACAATACGTAATTTATGGATGCCCCGTATTCACTAAAATGAACTTCTGCAGAAAAAGGCGTTCATTTCCTAAAGTATTAACATATAATATTAACCCTTTTATTTTCAAGACAAGAAAAAAAACTGTAAAAGCTCATCGTCATTTTGTATGGTATTCTTAATCCATGTAAGACCATAAAATTTATTTACTTTACTAGATAAAAAAAATAAAGTCATATAACAAAATACATCAATTTAAAAAAAAAACTTTTCAAAAATTTATTTTTGTAAATTTGATTTCTCGATTGGTAGAAAATAAGAACGTTGACTATGATCGTAGCAGGTCACGGCATGGGCGCATGCTCAATCTGAGAAAATACAGAAAAAGCTGTAATCAAATACAGTGCTATGAATATGCGGAAAAAGAGCAATTTTTAACAGTGCAATGCTTGTCACCGAATAAAGTTATACCTCTTCGCAAGTGCCAGGTTCGGGTCCGGGATCGCCAAAATACTGCCGAATTATAAACGGCCCGTGCAGCCAAAAATGCCCGACGAATAATATGGGGAGTGCATGGGGAGTGCACATTAAATATGCTCCAAAGTCCCAACGCTTTGTACGATGTTGCCCTTAACGGTTGTGTTGGGTGCCTACTTAGGTGTCGGCTCGTCACTTGACTGTGGCTCAAAATTACGACGCCCGTCGCCAATAGCCCTTATGTAACTCTGGTGCAACGATAATTCAAAACCTACCTAACTTTATTCGCAAGTGCTCTATTAAATTCCAATACAGCTTCACTTAGTTCTATTTGTGTACATCATTTGGTTCAAAGTTTCAATACCTTACAAATGCTCCTTTGCGTTTCGTTACTTCATTGTGTTCTATTTCCCTACATATATTTGGCATAAAGTGCCATAACCTTACAAGTGCACCATTACATTCTACTGCTTTATTCATTTTCAACAAAGAAAGTCACATCCCCTACTGTAAAATTTCATGTTGTTCAAAAAAATATAGCTATATTAATTAAGATTAACCGTCACTTAAAAATATTAGATAATGCATTAAAAAGCTCTTATTCATGAAATGAAATTCTTTTACCCCAAATGGGCCTTTTACGTGAATTGTTTTTAGGTAGCTTTAGCTCGAAATTAATTCTTTTAGAGTATGGATAAGAGAAAAAATTTGGAATATATATAAATATCTTTTACTAAGCTTAGTATGAAGAAAGTAATAATATTAAATAAGAAATAAAGGAGACCGTTGAACTTGTAAACGGATAAGATTCTTAATTAAATTTATTTATATAATTTTTATTGATTTTCGACGTATCCCGAAGCTTGATCCTTAATTAATATTTATTTGCTTAGAGTTTTATAGAAATGTAAAAATATAACCTTTGGAAAGGAAATATAATTTGGAAGTTTACTAGATCGGATATTAACATTGACTGAATTTTCTTAGTGCCATTTTTAACAGTTCTGACCCGCGAATTTTTTTTTTATTTTACTTTAATATCTTTAACCTCTTAAGACTTGAAAAAATCCTTCACGTATATTCTCAATCTAAACATACTTTTCAAGCAATTTCATGCTAAAAGGTAAGTTTTTCAAGTATATTTTTAAAAAATTATGTTTAATGGTTACTTAGGGACACTCCTTAAACTCGAAAATTACACATTTTTTGTGCTATAAATGCAATCAAGAAGGCCGTATCACTTATTTGTAGTTAATAGATTATTTTAACATTGTTTTTAATGCAAACAGCCTTTAAAATTAACTGCTAAAAGAAAATTTTGAAAACTTTAAAAAAAAAAATTTTTTTTTTAAGAACACTAATATCGTATTGACTCTCGGTTAACTTTATTTTTTATAGAAATAAATGACTGATGCTAGTAATCAAAGGCTGAAAACTGATATTTGGATCTTCTTGTATCGGATCAGGTCAACTTCGGAACTAATTAACGTGTTAATTGCTTGTGGGGAGATTTTAAAAAATGGGCGCCAGGTCTCAAGAGGATATTAGATAATTTCTGTGAAACGAGATACTTAAAAAAGCTTAACCAAAAAACTAACCAAATGTACCAATGCACACAGTATTACAGAAAAAATCAAAAAGTACTATCTGTATCAGTGATTACATCACACATAAATCTGTTCACAGAGAAAATTATTATATTTCAAAGTATTGATATGTAATTTAATTCCCATTTGTGTAGTTTAGGTCAATTTTCTGTTGGAAAATAACTGAAATATTTCGCGTTCACTAACACAATTCTTTTTTAGTGTGCCCCATGAAAATTTTTATGTTTAACCAGAGTCGCATAATTCATATTTGTTGGTAAAGTGTGTACGTGTTCAGAATTCTTTTATAGTGTGCCCCCTGAAAATTTTTATGTTTAAATTCGTGTCGCATATTTCATACATGTTTGTAAAGTGTGTATGCGTGTTCAGAATTCTTTTATAGTGTGCTCCCTGAAAAATTTTATGTTTAAATTCGAGTTGCATATTTCATACATGTTGGTAAAGTGTGGATGCGTGTTCAGAATTCTTTTATAGTGTGCCCCCTGAAAATTTTTATGTTTAAATTCGAGTTGCATAATTCATATATGTTGGTAAATTGTGTATGCGTGTTCAGAATTCTTTTATAGTGCGCCCCCTGAAAATTTTTATGTTTAACCAGAGTCGCATATTTTATGTATGTTGATAAAGTGTGTATGCGTGTTCAGAATTCTTTTATTGTGTGCCCGCTGAAAATTTTTATGTTTAACCAGAGTCTCATATTTTATGTACGTTGATAAAGTGTGTATGCGTGTTCAGAATTCTTTTATAGTGTGCCCCCTAAAAATTTTTATGTTTAACCAGAGTCGCATATTTTATGTATGTTGATAAAGTGTGTATGCGTGTTCAGAATTCTTTTATAGTGTGCCCCCTGAAAATTTTTATGTTTAAATTCGAGTTGCATAATTCATATATGTTGGTAAATTGTGTATGCGTGTCCAGAATTCTTTTATAGTGCGCCCCCTGAAAATTTTTATGTTTAACCAGAGTCGCATATTTTATGTATGTTGATAAAGTGTGTATGCGTGTTCAGAATTCTTTTATTGTGTGCCCGCTGAAAATTTTTATGTTTAACCAGAGTCTCATATTTTATGTACGTTGATAAAGTGTGTATGCGTGTTCAGAATTCTTTTATAGTGTGCCCCCTAAAAATTTTTATGTTTAACCAGAGTCGCATATTTTATGTATGTTGATAAAGTGTGTATGCGTGTTCAGAATTCTTTTATAGTGTGCCCCCTGAAAATTTTTATGTTTAAATTCGAGTTGCATAATTCATATATGTTGGTAAATTGTGTATGCGTGTTCAGAATTCTTTTATAGTGCGCCCCCTGAAAATTTTTATGTTTAACCAGAGTCGCATATTTTATGTATGTTGATAAAGTGTGTATGCGTGTTCAGAATTCTTTTATTGTGTGCCCGCTGAAAATTTTTATGTTTAACCAGAGTCTCATATTTTATGTACGTTGATAAAGTGTGTATGCGTGTTCAGAATTCTTTTATAGTGTGCCCCCTAAAAATTTTTATGTTTAACCAGAGTCGCATATTTTATGTATGTTGATAAAGTGTGTATGCGTGTTCAGAATTCTTTTATAGTGTGCCCCCTGAAAATTTTTATGTTTAAATTCGAGTTGCATAATTCATATATGTTGGTAAATTGTGTATGCGTGTCCAGAATTCTTTTATAGTGCGCCCCCTGAAAATTTTTATGTTTAACCAGAGTCGCATATTTTATGTATGTTGATAAAGTGTGTATGCGTGTTCAGAATTCTTTTATTGTGTGCCCGCTGAAAATTTTTATGTTTAACCAGAGTCTCATATTTTATGTACGTTGATAAAGTGTGTATGCGTGTTCAGAATTCTTTTATAGTGTGCCCCCTAAAAATTTTTATGTTTAACCAGAGTCGCATATTTTATGTATGTTGATAAAGTGTGTATGCGTGTTCAGAATTCTTTTATAGTGTGCCCCCTGAAAATTTTTATGTTTAAATTCGAGTTGCATAATTCATATATGTTGGTAAATTGTGTATGCGTGTTCAGAATTCTTTTATAGTGCGCCCCCTGAAAATTTTTATGTTTAACCAGAGTCGCATATTTTATGTATGTTGATAAAGTGTGTATGCGTGTTCAGAATTCTTTTATAGTGTGCCCCCTGAAAATTTTTATGTTTAAATTCGAGTTGCATAATTCATATATGTTGGTAAATTGTGTATGCGTGTTCAGAATTCTTTTAAAGTGTGCCTCCTGAAATTTTTTATGTTTAAATTCGAGTCGCATAATTCATATATGTTGGTAAATAGTGTTCAGAATTCTTTTATAGTGTGCCCCCTGAAAATTTGTATGTTTAACCAGAATCCCATATTTTATAAATGTTTGTAAATTGTGTATACGTAGAATGATGCTCAGTTTAATTTGTTATACTTGAATCTTATTTATTCGCAAATTTAAATGTTTTGAATCATTAATAGAAAATATACATATTTAACATTTTAAGTACGTTGTAAATTGTTCTAAAAATCCCATCAATTCTTAATTTTAAACTAAAACTCTAATTAAGAGTTATATGTGTTGTGAATAAAAAAAAAGTCCCTTTATGCTTTTATACATCAGTATCTCACATGCGGTAAGATCACTTATTTTAGCTTAGACAACTTTTTACTTCCTGTGCACTCATTTAACAGATACACTGCTCAAAACAATTAGGGGAGCAAATGTTTTAAACCCTTTCGCTCCCAATGATTCCATTGGGAATCATCAGCTTGTGATTTTTTTCTGACTAAGTTAAATTCGCAATTTATGTGTCGTTAGATACATCATTATATGGAAGAATAACGTATTTTGAAGAATGTAATATTTTTTTTAATATTAATGAAAATATGAAAAATATGGTAAAATAAATTTCACTTTAAAACAGTTTTAGAAAATAAATTGACCCTAAATTTGTCATGCTTGCATTTTTTAGATGTTTAAAAATATATTTCAACTATTTTTAACAAAAAAAGTTTTGAAAAAAATTATTGTTATAATTTATTAAAAAGTTATTATTCCATTTCCCCCCTTTAAATTTAAGTATTAAAAACTTAAGATTTTTTCTCCTGTTTTTTACTATTTAATTTCAAATGCATAGTGAACCTATTTAACAAATTTCAGATTTATAGGATAAAAATTAAAAAGTTGGGAGTGAAGTTAAAGTTGGAATCAAAAAGTGCTCCCCTAATTGTTTTGAGCAGTGTAGTTTATAACCAAAAAGTAACTTTAGTAAAATTTGATATCTTAACAGCCTACTTCTCCATTACAGGACCACCCATACCATTTACGCAGCTCTCTTCACTTCGCTTCTCGTCCTATACTGCGTGTTGCCATTCGCCGAATCCGGAATCATAAAAAGAAACCGCGGCCACGACGAAGAGGCTGTCCAAACCCTACTCGCGGTGGGCCTTATCGCTAAAGCCCTCTCCGACACAGAGTCCAAGGATAAATGTCCCCCTCCAGTGACCAAGGTGATACATGTCCCCATGCACCACCATACTGAGAGGGTGTATGTTGTGAAAGAGAAAGATGAGGAAGGTGAGTGATGATGTAATACGTATTGATACGACTTACGGCATTAGTCTATGACAATTAATAAGTAAGTATCGATGACGTATTAATTGTCATAGACTTAGTATTGAGGAAGAGACATTAAATTTCGGAAAATTGCTCCCTTTTAAGAAGTATAAATATTTTTAATATTTAAATATTTTGAATATTTTACACTATGTACAAAACCTTCTTAATGATTTAATTAATAATTAATTTTGGTTTTGAATAATCGAGTTAACAATGCACGGTGTTGACACAAACAAATAAACTAAAACATAATTATAATGTACCGCACTCTATGCATTGTTCATTAAATTAATTATGATCATTATTATTCCACCAAGCCCGAACGAACTAATGAGACTTGAACCTTAATTATCATTTACGATGTAGTAATAAATTTTATTACCTCTTTTCTCTCTCACAAATGAATGTTTATTACACAAATAACCATACGTGTAACTTCTGACACAAAATAAACAGTTACATTAGAGGGGAGAAGATCTTAAATTTAATTATTTTTCCGGGAATTGATGTGTCGGAATATCCTTAAGCCAATTTCAACGAATCAGGATGATTTTAAAGTTGAATGAACTCGATCGACTGGGTCTCCAAACCAAAGTGCCCCTGTGTTTATCCTAAAAAGTAATTGGAAAAATGTTTTTAAGGGGGAATGGGCGCGCTGGACCTGGGGTCTCCAAAGCAAAGTGCATGTGTTAGTTCAATGGAGAAAAAAATATTTTCTCTGCCACGTTTCTCCGACTGTATTGAATATTTTTACAAACGCATTTTTATGTGATAAATGTAGCTGACTTATAGATCACGACAACCCACCTTTTTGAAATGGGTATTTTTGTTAATTTTCAATAAATAATTTTACGCAAAGTATTCGAAGCAGTTTAAAAAAGTGGAATTAGGAGAAACTTGAAAGTTATCTACATTTATTATTTAACAAAAACCGTTTGTAAAATATTCAATACAGTCGAAGAAATGGGCTTAGAATATTTATTATCCTTCGAATTAACACAGATGCACTTTGGCTTGAAGACCCGCCTTCAATTTCGCATTCACCTTTACGGAATTAACAAGTTGTGCTCAGTAGGTTTTCTATGAGATAAAACAAAAACAATAAAGTAAATCCTATAGCGGAACTATGTGGAAATAGCAGAGTTCTGAAATGGTATTGTAGGGTAGACTAACCAGTGAATGAACGCTTAAGCACAATTTGTTTTAAGAAAATTCATACATTTTAAGAAATATAGCTTGCGGATTTATGACAATTTGAACACATCTGTCATTTTATGTAAATTCTACAAAAAAAGGTGACTTTATATTGCATTGCTTTGGGTCTTTTGGGGGTCCAAATATAAAGTGGTACAAAAGCCAATTGAATGAACAGTACTTTTACCAGTGAATGAACACAAAAATGTCCAGTCAATAAACATGTTGGATTTTAATTAATGACCAGGACAACCAATCAGATGTCAGATAGCCTCCTACTAGATGAGAGGAAGTCAGTGTTGCCAATCCATCCAGTGGAATGATTTTTAGTCCTTACTTTTTAAATGTATTTACCAAATGTTCATTCACTGGGGCCTGTTCATTCACTGGTCAGTCTACCCTATAATAAAAATGTCTTTATTTAAAGTTTAAAGCGGAAAATTAAAGCTTAAAATAACCTTTAAATTTAGGAAAATAAATTTTATTTAAAGTTAAAGACAATTATAGATTTATTTTATTATTGGATTTTGCAGTAAAACGTTAATCCATAAATACTGTGACCGCACATGTTACCCAGCCATTACGGAGTAAACACAAGACGCCAAATTTTTGATGTTATGTAACACTACAAAATTGGATAAAGATTAACGCTTCCTCTGATTTTGCGGTGTAACGTTAATCCATGAATACTGTAACAGTACATACAACAATACAATTTAAGAGCGAAGTGGCGAGGAACCCGCTATATGACATTTGTGAAAAATTGAGATTTTCGTGTCAATAAACACATTATTTCCTATTTTAACCTCTTAAGATACAAGCAAATCCTACACGTATATTCTTAATCCAAACATACTTTTCATACAAATATATGCCAAAAAGTATGTTTTGCATAGACATTTAAAAAAAAATATTTTTATAGTTACTCAGAGTAACGCCTTAAATTCTAAAAATACAAATTTTTTGTGCCCTAAATGCAACACAAAAATCCTCATCGCTTATTTGTTGCTAACAGATTATTTTAACATTATTTTTAACGCAAAATGCCTTGAAAATTAGCTACTAAAAGAACTTTTTGAAGAGTCTGAAAAAAAATTACTTTTTTAAGAAATCTAATATCGTATTGACGCTCCTTCAACTCCATTTTTTATAGAAATAAACGATTGATACCTGTAATCCAAGTCTAAAAACTGATATTTGGATCTTCTAATAGACCATGTCAATTTCGGAACTAATTAACGTGTTAATTGTTTGTGGGGAGGTTTTAAAAAATGTCCCCAAAAGGGGACGTCTGGTTGCAAGAGGTTAAAGATAAACAAATGCAAATTTTCATAAACTTTAACTAAAAACATTTTTTCAACGTTTATAAACATGTTTTTAACAGATCTAAGTGCAAAAATTCTCGATTTAACCTTCTTGTCTCAAAGCACGAAGCTCATCAAATATCATATTTTACGTTGTAACCGTTGTAACACAGCCAAAAATAAATTCATTTATTAGTATTATCTAAATACAAATCGTAAGTAATTTATTGAAACATTTACCTTCCACATCAAAGTATGCAAAAATAAAAAACAGTCTCAAGCTTACAAATTATGTACGTTTCTGAAACAAACTAATTAAGAGTGAAACATTCTTTTCAAAACATTCCCCTCCATTAGTGTTAATAAAATAAATTATTTATTTACGATTTATGTTTCCGCATAATTAAATTACTTAAATAATAAAAACACAGATGCTATATGTAAGGAGTTTGTTTACTAGATTACCTTGTTTTAATTAAAATTAACGTTTTATAAGTTATTATTTTTGGTTTTCTTTCTGTAAATCCTTTTAAAGTAATTACTCTTTCAAGTTAAAAAATTGAACAAATAATAGTTTATTATTCTTGTAAGAGGTAGACAAATAACTTGGAGTTAAAGTAAACATTCGATTTCTAGACACGCCCATTTTGCGGCATAAAAAGCATAACTAATTACTTTCAAATTCAATTTAACTAAATTATCATTGTTATTTATTTAAAATTTGCGACAGGATTTAATTTTCACTGGTGGATTTTCACTGGTGACTAATGTGGAACACAAACACAGTATACCTTTTTATGTCACAGTGTACTTTTACATATAACGTTAAAGTTTATATTAAAAATAATTGTTTCAAATCCATTGTTTCAAATTTCAAAATAATTGTTTAAGGTTTACAATCAGACTTCGCACAATGTTAAAATATTCGTGTCAGGTTTTTTAAAGGGGAAAATGGATTTGCTGCAACGGCTGTGTGGTGTTATGTTTCACCATATATTCGGAATTCACTGGAACGATTTTTCAGGTTTTGGTTTACAAAATCTCTAAACTGTTCAACTTAAAACCAAAAATATAGGGGCCGTTGGGTAGGCTGGTTTTTAACACATTCGCTGCCACAATATCATCGATAGAAGCTTCATCGATAGAGGCTGATGAAGTAGAAGAACATCCTGTTTTTTAAAACCTGTTCGTTACAATGGAAATGTAACTAACTATTCTTTATTTTCGATCAAGTACAAATCTTAGTTCGAGGTCGTAAAACTGCAAGGTTAGGTTGAATTAACGTCGCTAACTAAAGATACACGACAGCTAGTCGTAAAGATACGAGGAATTGTTCCTCGCGAAAGATACACTTCGCAATAACACATAAACTGCATAAGCTTTGAAATCTACGTATGAAAATTTATCAGTCAATCTGGGATTACCAGGCGGTTGGTTGGTAGGACATACATATTTTCAGACTTGTGTGCTTGGTCAGAGACCAGCATTACTAGATGTCAATTAAATATCACACAAAAGGATAGATGAAAGAGCTAGATCGTGTAGTTTGTGGAAGGGTTAGACCATCATGCTCACAAAGTTTTCAAACGAACTTGAACTCATAAGAACGGTGGGCAAAATTGTTCTATGAATTTCATCAGAATGTGCTGTTATCGGTGAATCGGAACCCCGCGACTCCCTAGGGAGTCAGTGGCATCCAACGTGTTAAGGCCCCGTTCTCGGAACCGGAAGGTCCCGCGATCAAGTCCAGATACCACTGAAGACCCACCGAGTATATGCGGAGTATGTGCTCTTTAAATCCGAGGGTCCGAAAGTCCTGTGGGCGTTCTTGGTGCAGTTTCCCACGGGTACATATCCCTGGATACATATTTCCCTCCCCTTCAGGGACATGTCAAAATTGTAGAGGTGGCGATAGAAGGCAGCATCAGTCACTTATGTGTGTGTGTCGTGACTGTCTTACTTGACGAAGGTTTATAAGCGGGTCTCTGACCAAGCATACAAATATATATGTCTACCAACCAATCAACCAAAAATATAGTTAAACTTTTTTCTTCACAGGCTCTTTCAACTACTTAAAACATTTTTTTTGGTAAATCGAAATACGACATTTTTAACAGCGTACAAAACCTTAGTACACATAATAACAGAGAAAATCAGAAATTTTTTTATAAGTTCATTAACAAGGGGTATTTTAGAGCTGCGTTTTAATGTATTTTAAGAGGAAAATTGTTTTACACGTATGCATTGAATATTATTCAATAATTGTAATAAAAAATGACAAATTGATTATAACAAAATATTTTTTTCTTTCAGCATGGGCATCTGAAAACAAGCACATATGGAAAAAACCAAGAGTCATCGAATTTAAAGACTGAGTGATCAAAAACGTCGACAAAAACTCTTGCCAAAAATACGCACATGTATAAATTTCACTTCACCTCAATTTTTTTAAAAATGATATTGCAAATGTCAACGAACTCATTTACCTGTATTCAGTGGAATGTTTCCAAAATCGAAATGTTGTTTTTATGTCTTTATCTAGACTATGAGTCATAAAATTTTACTATACGATCAGTTTAAAGTGTTCTTGGATTTATTATAATATTTTATTGACTTACTTGTTTTAAATTTAAAAGAAATGAACTTACACTCTTAAAACAAACACTCCTAATTTAACTCAGTCTGAGTGGATTTCACTCCTCCAGACTGGAAAATGCACTTCTCCTTTTGGAGTGGATCCTTTGTGTGTTAAACCTCCAACAGGATCACTCCAAACGAGTGATTTTAACTCAGTCTGAGTAAATATGCATGCCTTTAGGGTGTCGAAAATGCACTTCTCCAACTGGAGTGGATTTCACTCTTTTGTTTTAAGAGTGTACATTGCTTTGAGTTTGAAAAAGTTATCACAAGTTTATGACTTTAACTTCCTTGCATTCATTCAATGCATTCTTCACTAAATGAATTTCATTCTATTATTCATAAATTATTCTTAAACTTGAATTAAATAATGCTTCTAAACAAATCAAAGTAACTTTTTGGTCTTTTTTAGGGCTTTAAAATTTCAATTAATGTATAAGGAACAGTTTGGGAATATCAAAAAAGTTTAAATAGATATTATTAAATTGAAAACTATGAGTATTGTCATTCTATTTGAGTGCCCACAAAATTTTATTGGCTTTATAAATACAAAATTGCTAATTAAAAAACTTTGAACATCTAAGTTTACGGTATTTAGATAAATATGAAGTTATAAATTAGCTTTTTATATCTTTTTTGTATATTTAAGGGTCTATTTACTATTGTTTCTTTTGAAGATTTTTATGTTATTAAACACTTGCAGATGAATATACTTTATCAGATGTATGTTTTGTATTATAAAAATGTTTATGTTTTAAATATATATAAGCCTGGCGCTTGTGCTATATATTGAATGATTAGTCTTGGTGTGTGTGCCATTGTATAATAAAATTTATATTAATGGTTATAATATTTAATATCTCATGAGTAATACATTTCAAACTAAAACTAGATAATAAAGGATAAGGTTGTGTAACACTACACTGTGGGTCCCGGATGGCCGAGTGGTTTGGACCATAACGCTAGCAGATTGTTCTGTAGGATGAATGACACCACGATAACGGCTGCCAGCAATTCCGCAATTTCTTCTTGGAAGCATGGCTCTGTACAACTGTGGTAAAGTCGTCGAAAACTTTTACATTGTTGTACTTAGGGCGGCATCCTTTGCTTATAATTTTTATTTTTTGGAGAAAAGTAAAAAAACTTTTTCTTTACTTTTCTCCTCTCTTTAATAACATTGAGTTCAGATTTTTTGTCATCCTTATAAGTTCTTTATAGCAATAGAAAACTTAACGTTTATCAGTGTACACTCCATTTTCGTTGCTTCTAATGTGGAATAATATTTTATGTGCACTTCGAAAAATAATATTTTAGATAAACTAATATTTTCAAATGAATTTAAGCATTAGAATTATCAGAGAAGATAAATGAGATCATCCGAAGTAACACATTTATACCGTTCATTTAAAAATGGAAAGAATACACATAATTTTAGTGTCGAAATACTATAATAGTTACGTAACAATACTTTCAACACACCACAAAAACACAATTAGAACAAATGTATTGTTTAAAATCAGCAATGAAATTTACAAAAACGAGAAATCTACAACAATGAAACTTATATAGAACATTCTGCTGTCGAAGCACGGAATCCAACAATCTCCTCCTTCGTCCCAGATTGTTCTGTAGGATGAGGGACACCACAATACCGGCTGCCAGCGATTCCCCCTTGGAACCCGTGAAGGTGGGTCATGGCTTTGTACAACTGTGGTCAAATTGTAGATAGCTTTCAAATTATTATACTAATAGATCCACCTTTAGCTTAAATTGGAAAAAAAATTATACCTTTTCTACTTTCTCTAGACATTGAGCTCAAATTTAATGTCATTTTTAAAGTTTTTTTATAGCGATTCATAGCCTAACCTTTAATTGAGAAAGGGGCTGTGGGGAGCCTTGTGGTTAAGATCTCTATCTCCGGATCGAAAGGTCCCGTGATCGAATCTCGGTACCACTGAAGACCCACCGAGTATATGTGGAGTACGTGCTCGTTAAATCTGTTGGGTCCGAAAGTCCGGTGGGCATTGCGCAGTTTCCCACTGGTACAGGTCCCTGGAGACTATTTCCCTCCCCTTTAGGGACATGTCTAAAATCTAGAGGTAGCTCGCTATAGATTGCATCATCTGTCACGTATGTGTGTGAGTGTGTCTGTCTTTCTTGACGAATTTATATAAGCGGGTCTCTGACCAAGAACACAAACCTGAAAATATATATCTGCCAACCAACCAACTGTAAAGCAAAGTCTTAGTGTTTCCTGATGTAGAATAAGTTTGCACCCGTACTTCAAGAAATTACACTTTAGTGAAGTTAATTATTTTTAAATGAATTAAATTGTAAATTTTCAGAGACAAGCAATGAAATTATCCGCAGTAAAACAGTTTTCCTGTTCACCTTAAAATAGAATGACAATACAGAATTTTAAGTGTCAAAATTACACTGTAATTCAGTCAACACGCCAAACAAGTACAATTAACAAAAATATTTATTGTGCAACATCAGCAACTCTTTCAAATCCAAATGAAATACACCACGAAAAATGAGAAAGGAAGCTACAACAATGGACTCATAGAACATTATGTCGAAGCACGGAATCCAACGATCTCCTCCTTCTTCCGAAATTGTTCTGCTGTTGGATGAGGGACACCACGATACCAGCCGCCAGCAATTCCGCAATTCCCCCTTGGAACCCGTGGTGGTGGGGCATGACTTCTGTATAAAACTGTGGTCAAGTTGTCGAAGCCTTTTAAAATATTATACTTACAGCACCGTCTTTAAACTATTTTTTTTAAATACTTTTTATGCACACATTTTCCTCAGCCTTAAGTAACATTGAGTTCATATTTATTATCATTCTTATTGGCTGCTGTCAATCTTATTGTCGTGTTAGCTTTTGGGGCTATTTGAAACTTAAATTTTCAAAACATTTACTCTGTCTTCTTGAAAATTGGAGAACCTATCAACATTTTACTGTCGAAATACCGCGGTTACATTTTAATGCAATCAACACACCACACAAACACAATTAAAACATATTTATTGAACTACTCTTACGATTTCAAATGAAATACACCATGAAAATGAGGAGGGAAACTACAACAAAGGACTTATAGAACATTCTGTCGAAGAACGGAATCCAACGATCTCCTCCTTCTTCCGAAATTGTTCTGTTGTTGGATGAGGGACACCACGATACCGGCTGCCAGCAATTCCGCAATTCCCCCTTGGAACCCGTGGTGGTGGGGCATGGCTTCAGTACCGGGGGTGACCACTATGGTCAGGAGCATGGTCACCATGACTGTAGCGATGAGGAAGCGACTACCGAAGTGTTGCATGGTTATCTGGAACGAGAAGAGGTTTGTTGTAACTTTTATAGATTTAGAAAGTAGCAGATCTGTCGCTAGGGGGAAAGGTGAAGCCACTTGTGAACCAGTGTCCCATAAGGCAGTTCGCAAGCCCTTGCACATGGATGCCATACGCCACCAGATGGCATCAGTATATAATTCGACTAATAAAAAATATATATCTAATTAAAACTTTTTACCAGTTTTGCTAGCATAAGCTTATAGCTGGATGTGTATTAATAATTTCTGGCAGACAGGAGGTATATATTCATAAAAGAAGCATATTAAAAATGCAGTTTTTATTGCATGTAACTCTTCGGCAAAAGTATTTTTTGTGAACCAGTATCCCGTGATGCATTGCGAAAACGGTGAAATGTGGATTCATCACACAATCGCGTTTTGCGCTGTACGGGATTGCGCAATCGATGGGCATATCTGCTACTTACTAAATCTATGTAAACTTTAATAAAATTCGGGAACGTTAATGGGAAATTTTTTGGGGAGTTGAGCTGTCCACAATTTAATCACTAATGTTTGTAGTTACCCTTAGTTACCCATAGTCTACCAAAAGGATCCCCGAAGTGGAGATGAGTTACTTCTCCTTTTATACTACTGTTTTCGTTGTTATCTATTAGAATACAGGTAGGAACGCAGTGGCAAATCTCAGCGCAATATAGGTTTGTGTAGTAAATCAGCGCCATCTGATGGTTCATTAGGTAGACGATGTTAGATTGGCAATGGCCCATTGAGTCAGTAACTTTTCCTAAAATGTGAAAAACATATCCATTTAGTTTCAAAAAACAAGATGGCGCAACTATTCTTTTTACTTTTTGTTCAAATGCTTGGAGTGGGTATTAATCTGAACTACCAAGCTTCAAAATAATTCGTTAAACAACTTTACTAAGCGCAGCCACGGATGCTTATCAACAACGAAATAAAAAACTAAATTTTCTTTTAAATTCAAATTAGTTTTAAGTTCAAATTAAATTGCTTGTGTTTCACTCTCAAAATGGCCGATATATAGATGAAAATAGCTTTTAATTTTTATACAAGATTTATAAAAAGAACACTTAAAATAATTTAAAAACTAACTTATTTAAGTATACACATAAAAGTGTACATAGTACATTTATTTTGATCACATCTCGGAATTCGTTAACCTACAACGAAATTTCTCATAGTTTTTTTTTTAAATATCTTTCACGTTTTACTGAATGGGAATGTTTCAGATAATATAATGCTCTTGTTTCATTTTTTCTGTACGGCGACTTCATTGGTTGCGTCGGTTTCACACTTCAAAATGACCGATGTAGATGAAAAAAAATTCTTCCTATAAAAGCTTTCTTTAACAAATGATGTGAACAACCAACAGCTCAGTGAGAAGTTGTCATGTAAAACATTTAACATAACATAACTTGGAATGCGCCATCTAGAAGGGAGGATCACAGGCTTCATTTGAAACATTTAGTAAGAAAAATATTCTTCGAAAACTCATTTTCGAATATAAAAACATGAGTAAATCCAGGCAACAAACTACAATAAAACATTTGAGCTACTGCCATCCAGGACGAGAAACAACGCCATTGTGACATAATTCCGAATAGAACTCTTGAAACTGAAAGTCTACAATACAGACATGCCATAATATTGCTTTTAAGAAAGAAGATATTTACAGAAAGCATCTGGGAGAAAAATGTACCCTACCACATGAAAACGGCTTTATTATTTTAAAACTTTCGAGAAAATTTAAAATAGAACTAAAGTGAAATACAAATAACATTTTCCTGAGTTTAATATTTTATACCTTCCAACGTCTTGGTAGTCTGATAATAATTGATAAGGATAGAAGCAGGAGAGTCCTCGTAGCTACATTTCCTGATCTCGAGCTTTTGTAGCTGAAATTTTTAAAAGGAAGTGTTATTGCTTTTCAAAAGTGGGATCAAATTTATGTAAAATAGTCAACCTTTATGTACTATAAACCAAAAGAATTTTGTTCTAAAAATTTTTTTAATGGTCGCTGTTCTACCTCAGCACTTCCTTTTAGTCATATGCATTTATGGTTATAAGTTTGCAATTGCGACAAATATCCATATATATAAAGCTCTTGCGTGCCCCCCCCCCCCCCCCCCCCCCGGTGGCCGAGAGGTGTAAGCGACGAGCCTCACACCGAGAAGGTTCTTGGTTCTGTCCATGTCCTAGAAATACTATATACGTATTTGTGTTGGAGGGGGAAAAATACTTTGAAATTCACCGGGGTGCCCGAGTACACTGCGATATACGTGCTCGTTAAATCTGTGGAGTCGAATGCCCCGACGGCGTTAGCGTACGATGTCGCTCGAAGTTCCGGTGGGTGCCCGCCGCTCAGGTGCTGACTTCGTCACTTGCCCACGGTTCCAAATTGCTAAGCGGCTGTGTTAAAGCTCCTTAAGGAGGCTATATAGGCAGCTGGAATCTATTACATTACCTCATGCGTGGCTCCAAAAATTCCTTATATTCCTAACTCTGTAATGGTAACTATCGAGTTTATTTACACTTTCGCCTAAGGTACAGTTCAGATGCTCTTGATTTTACTCTAAGCGTTACTCAAGATTCGTTATAGTTTAGAAAAAACAGTTTATGATAGAATCAATATGTTTAACTTTGAACATGCATAATATTAGTACGTTTAATGCGTGAAAATTTAAGTTAAAATTTCGACCGACTGAAATACCAAACATTATTGTTAATAAAAACACATGACATTCACGTTATTTCGTAGTGCCCCATAGTCCAAACGAAAACCACTAACTAAATTTAGAAGTTGTAAATCGCAAATAGATCTTTAAGGTAGGCAAGTACCCAAAACTCTAAAATCTTTACTATTACTTTAATCTTTTCCAAATTTGGCATAGCGATTTCAAATATAATGAACAATGCTTTTTGGGCAATTCTTTTTATTTAAATACAATTGATTTATTTTAAACGGTGTTTTTCAACTAAAAAAAGGTGTTTACGCTAACACTTCTAGCATAAAAAGTTCTACATTAATTTACCTGAAATTTTTTACAAATGCTATTTCAATATATATCTGTGCCGTAAACCTCTAACATCTGGTGTAAATATAGTAGTTTTTTTTTTAAATGTTCAAGTGTAAAATAATCGAAAAAATTCCTTTTTTTGTGGTTAATTTTTCTTAATAGCTTCTTTTCTTGTAATTTGTATGTAACTCTAGAGGGTCATTGCATGCATAATTTCAAAACGAAGAATTTAACACATAATTAATGTTTATAGGAAGAAAATTCAATGTGGTAGTCTTGTTAGCGTAAACCTCTTTTTTAAGTAGAAAAACACGGTTTAAAATAAATAAATTATATTTAAATAAAAAAATGCCTAAATAGTATTGTTCATAATATTTGAAATCACTATGCCAAATGTGGAAAAGTTTAAAGTAATAGTAAAAATTTTAGCATTTTGGGTATTCGCCTACCTTAAGTTTCTCTGAACAAGTATAGTATGATCATTTTTACAGCACTGCTCAAAAACTTGTGTTGAAACAGAATACGTGGAACACAAGTACGGTGCAAAAAGTGCAACGTTACAATATTGTGTTGTATGTCCATGCTCAAGTTCCACGAGAATCTAATATAAATTGATTACTAAAATACCATACTAAAGGGGGCAAGGATGGCCGAAAGGTTAGCACCGCAAGCCTGCAGTCTGCGCGCTGTAACGGGTGCGGGTTCGATCCCCATCTTCGTCCTGGGTGTAGTTCTTTTCAATGTGACAGTAAAAACTCTTTTTGTGTATGTCTTACTGATCAAGCACACAAGCCGGGTCACTGATCAAGCACACAAGCCGGAATACATATGTACCTAACCCACCCCACCACACTAAAACTATTGCATTCATTTTAAAGTTATCTGTACTTTTTAAGCTATAATAGCTATTTATCCGAAGCATTAAAGAGCAGATGCTGAAATACAAATGTGCTGTTCCTTCAACACATTTTTTTTTTCTAACCAGCATTATTATATTAGGTCAGAATACATTTTTATGTATTATTTCAACTGTACTTGCAATAACTGAGAAAAACACATTTTCTCTCTTGCAGTGAAAGGCAACATGAGTTTTGCCAGAGTTAAGAGGAATTGTCAGTCCCATAGACCATGCATTAGTTTTGTAATCACAACTTCCGCAGAATGCTTTGCCATGTTATCCCTTTTCCCCCAGATATGAGAAGCAACATAACATTTCTTGTTGTTTATTTATATGTTTTTGAAGTTTTAAAATGCCAAACATATACTGCCGATGGCGACAGTATTTTAAAACTTTATCAATTAATATTTAAATAACCATGTCATTTTCTGTTAAATTTTGTTTTAAATTAAAGTTATGACGGGTCTCATACCTGTTGAAAATGGGATAACATGGCAAGGGCGATTCTTTTGCAAAAGTTGTGGTTCCAAAACTAATGCATTAGCTCTATTTGACTGACAGTCCTCTCTTAAAGAAAATATAGAAACAAAGTATCAAAGAAAACTTTCCATTAATCCTCTACCATCAATTGAAAGACGAACGGATACATGACGTCTTACAAGATTACTAAATATCCCCTTAGAGACTATCCTGTGGAACGTAATTGACGTTAAGTAATCGTATTACGATCATGTAATCCGATGCTAAAAAACACATTTCCTAGCAATTTATTGTCTATTCTCGTCTTGCTCGGATAAGTTTTCGATTAATTGACTGTCTTTTTTCGGCCTTGTCACCTACTACTGGACAGAAAAGGTCCCACGTCATGAGTGGCAACAGTTCCAGTAGAGTTGTTTTCATTTTTGGTACGTCTGGCATTACATTTTGATGATAATTGGATCTGATTATTTAATTAACTATTAAAAAAATATTGGAATTGCTTAATTATTTTGGACGATGTAAGTTTTCATAGCGTTTTCTTTTATCTTATTGTTCAGTTCGCCGTCTTTGTTCTCTTATTGTTCCTTTTATGTTATGCATTCGATTTATTGACTGTCTTTTTTTTTTTTGCTTTCTCGCCATAGGGTCAACGTTAAGGAATTCTTCATCTTTTTTAAAAGTATTTCACAATGACTTTCATTCAAAATGTGTACTCAAATAAAAAAAATAAAAAAAAAATAGCAATTCTAATTTCGTTAACGATAAAATAATATTATTTTAATGATAATCAAGGCAGACCAAAAAATTAAGCGACAAAGCATATTTCTAATTTAGTTTTTATCAAAACTTTACTGTAAAAAAAACTTTTTATTGCACTAAAATTTTGAACTCTTCGCTGAAAAGACTGGACCGTAATGGAATTCATTTTATTTCTTCTTTTTGCATTTTATTTAAAATCAACTTATATGCATATGTTAACGTTCAAGCTTCTCAAATATATCAATACCGAATCAGATCACAAGATTTTAACCACAAAGTTAAAAACTAGTTGATTATCTAAAATGGCGCCTTCGAGGAATTTTTATAAACCGTACAATATTTTATTCATTTGTATAACAATACTTAGGTAAGTAATGAACTATTTGATAGATATATATTTAAATACGTGTATAATATGATTTTTAGTTATTTCAGTGGTTATTTCATGCAGTTAAGACAATTACACAGTGGTCCACTTTACATTCGCCACTAAGCACCAAACTATAATAATTTCAGGATATATATTTTTTGTTTTGAATATATGTGTGGTTTTTTTGGGTGATTACAATTAAATTTCTTTAGAAGTAAATCAATATAATTTTGATTATAATCGGCGGCAGTTTCAAAAATTCAGTCAATAATTTAAACAATAATTGGAATAAAGCAGAAAAGTTTACAATAGTAAAGTTTAATAGATTCTTATGCAAAAAAAAAAAAATACATTACAATTAAATCCATACCTTTTAAGTGTCCCTTCCGAGGGGGAAAATACACGACCAACTGAAAGAACAACAAACGGAATGGTAGCCCAAACATCAGATAAGGTTTTTATACAAATTGAAACAAACTTAAGCCTTGGTCTTTCATTATTTTTCTTCCTTCCGATATGATCGTGTTCCCTGTCACCCTTAAGACTTCCTTTTTTCCGTTCTTTAGAGGAAATAGAACATTTATGCTAAGTCTCGTGAAACAATTTGGAATAAAGGAAATAATTTTAAAAATGAGTGTTCTTTGTTTCCGTTGTTTTAAAGTTTTATTGCAAATTGATTTTCTTAAAATACATCGCAAGACCATTTAACGTAGTTTTAAAGCTAAAATGTTGTTTCTTTTTTTTTTCAGCTGAAGCAATTCTAAAAGAACTTTCCGGAACCATAAACTTCAATTAAATAACGGTGACGAAAACCTTTATGTAACTCCTAGTACTCACATTTTAATTGGAAATTATTTTAAGAACTTTTAAAAAAATAGTAAACATTTTAAAATTTTGATTTGAATTTTTTAAAAATATTTTCTAATTAAAATTGAGCTCAGAAATTAGGTATAAGCCTTTGTTTGAACGTATTTCTGCAATATAAAGTCCTTTTCTCGGTCATTTCTTCAGTTTTGACCTCAAAATGTGGCGCGCAAGCCTTATCCAAATGTTTTCAAATTTTGTAAATAGTTTTATGTTTGTTATCATTTATTTTAGTTTTGTCTAAATTTTCACAAATTTTAAAAATTTGTTTTATAATAAATAATTCTTATAGAATTACATAAAAAAAATTACTTATATATTAGTAGTACAAAAATTACATGAAAGATCAAACTATGCTTTGTAGTACCTTCTTTGCACATTTTTAAGACTCCTTAATTTTTTTAAACATTCCTTCGACCATGATTTTTTACGGAATTATAATGACGCTAAAGACCTTTTCCGAATTTTTTTATTGTTCTTCTACTTACAGAGTTTGTAAAACCTTTTTAATTTCAATTTATGACATTTGATACTACAATAGCACTTCTCACGAACTCGTTATTTTTGCTATACATTTTAATGGTTTTAAAGCAAATTGTTTGTGACTTTTATCTGCATAATGAGCTAGTTTTTATGCTCTATTTATTTCGTGTCTGTTTTCGAATTCTAATTGTGTTTGTTCAATGTACATTGTAATGAGACTTTTGTGAAATATACATTTAAAACTGAATAAATAAATAAAATTAATAATGGAAATATTGCGATGGGGGCGAAAATCAAATAGAGATTGTATGTTTTGTTCACTTTTCGGAGAGAGTTCATTCTAACAAATGGTTTTAAACATTGGTCCGTCTGTCTGCTTGAAACCACTCTACAGGTCGATCTAAAAGAGCTACACACTTCAAATTCGGTACACGAGTTCCTAGTGCGAAATTGCAGTTTCGAGTTTAAATTTGAATAACGAGTTCCTACTTCCGGTCGGACGTCTTAATAAGATTTTCGGGAAATTTGCGCATGCGCAAGTTTTTGCTATCACAGAACTTTTTAAGATTTTAAGTTATTGACTTTACCTTATAAGGTATATAATTGCATTCATATGTGCGTATTGATTTATTTAGTGGTAATTTTGAAAATTTTGTCGAGTCACACATCCCCTAGTTTTTATTTCAGAAGACCTGATGATGTGAATAACAAGTTAAAAAAAAGTATTGATATTTTCTTTTACGTTCATGGAATCTATTTAATAAATGGTTCCGGAATTTAGCCATCTTGTAACTTCCGGAGCCAGAGCTGTCAATCATTGAAGCGTCGCCGATAATCCAAAAGTGTAGACAAGGAGATTTCATCAAGAGGATTACAGAGGGAATTTGATTCGTTTGAGATCACCCCCGAAACTATATGGATTATTGTCTGAAAATGAAATAGATTTTGGGTTTTGTTATTTGAAACTATTGCCCCTTCTCCCACACCCCCTACCCCAGGGCCTGATCTAAGATAATACATAGTAAGAAACTTTTGTGAATGATAGGGTAAGGTTGTATAATGTTAGCAAATGGTCAACGTCCGAATAAAAATCAAAAGATACAGGTTAAACAATTGAAGATATTCATCAATGTAATTCATTTCGCATAACTTGCCTATTTGAATGCCTTATTTCCTATATTTGAAAATATTGAAAGATTTAAAAAATGACACAATATACTAAAATTTTGGAGAGCTATACAATATAACATGAAAATCACTGAAATTTGAGCCTCCTTTGGAGCATCCCTGGGCCTAACGAAACTTTAAAAACTGCCCCAAATACAAGTTCTTGATTATACACATTAATCCATAATCATTTCAATAAAATATAATGGCTTCTGCTCCCTTTGAAGAGACGTCTCCAGAATTTCTTTCTAAGGCGTACTACCCTAACGTGGGTAAAAACAAAGAGTAAAAAGGCAGAAGGAAAAGCCGCTGTTGGACCACTAGTTAGAAACTCTTGTAAGTTAATATTTACATACAAAATGATCTGAATACAATTTAACCAAAATACACTTTCCATTCTGATAAAATTGCAACATTTTCTCAAATAATATTGAAATCTGTTAAACCTTAAGGGGACGCATTACCTAAATTTAGGGCTGCCCAGAAAATGATTAAACATGCTAGAACTCTGTGATATAAATATATTGCAAAAAAAGAAGGTATCATTTATAATGATAGAGGTTTATTGAAAATAATATAGTGGTTTTGCAAAAAAAAATTGAAATTTTCTGTTGATTTTTTAAATATTAATTTCTTTTAGCTTATGAATGGTTCAAAGCCTAAGGCTTTTAAGTTAATAAATGTAGAGCTCCAATTTTTTTTCCAGTATTAAGGCATATACCATAAACAAAAGTTGGTATGGGATAAGGTCTAGTGTGATTAGAATTTTTTTAAATAGTGATGAAGTTGAAAATTTAAAAAAAAAATCTTATTTTTTTGGCTATTTTTATACATAAATCTGCATAACTATTTTTGTTTAACTGGTAGCTCAATATCCATACCAACTTTTATTAACAGATGTTGTGGGAACATTTTGAAAAAAAATCCATTAAAAAATTCCTTAAATTGTAGGAGGAGTAGTATTTTGAAAAATCGTTATTATTTTTAATATTTTGAAAAAACTAACGTTTCAATATTAATAATTTTTTTGTATATGCTTATTGAATGTTAGTTCTTTATAAAAATAGTTTAATTTGAACGCTGGCGATAAAAATACTGGATTTAAATTTTTAGGTAATGCATCCCCTTAAACGAAACTAATGTTTTAAACATGTTTTCTGGATGGATTCACAGATAATGTCTGAAACTCTTTACATCCTCGGAAGGATCTTCTCCATAGCATATTCGTATTTACCCAAGTTAGGTTGGCGTTGGAGTGTAGTGTTTTTCCTGCTGATCACAGATGTTGCGTGGAAGCGGTTAAGTAACAGATTCTTTTACAAACCTACTTACTAGTAATTTTTTATTTTAACTAAGAAGCTTAGTGCACAAGTGAATTGGACATAATACAAACGTTTTTAATTTAAAGGCATCTTTAAAAAAATAAAGGTAGAGAATAAAATATTTAATGAAAGTCATCTACTTTACAAATAGTAGTGTCCAACTATTTTTAACTTTTCTTCCATAGCAATTTTTCTAATTAGTTTACATTTTACCAGTAATTTTGCTTATATTATATAAGAAACTGCATTTAAAAGTTAAATTCAACTCAATATACATAATCACCGAGTAAGTACTTGTCCCGGAAGCGTTTTATGCAAACGTGCGTTACTGAACGTTTTTCTGTTCCATTAACTTTCAGCAATGGAAAGCTTAATTTTCATATGTCTATTATTCATCGAGGATGTTTTTTTACGCAAGATTCAATTAATTATGTAAATGAACGAACTTGCTACACGTCAGTCGAATTGTTGGTTTTTGGTGGAATGATGTTGTTTCAGAGGATGCAACTTGCTTGCGATCATTTTTGCTCTTGCTCGGAATTCATTGGGTTTTTTTTCGATTTCAAGGAAATGCAATTGTTTGTTTCAAAACACGGCCGTAGTCAGGGCCGGATTTCTAAATAGTGTAAGTAGGCTGTAGCCTAGAGCGGCAAATTTTGCGTAAAATGGTTGGTTGATATACAGGGGGATTTCCACGCGTGACTGACACTACATCAGAACGATTTAACCAATTTCGTTTGCACAGTTCATAATTATTTTATATTTATTTTAAAAAAATATTGTATGTCAGTATACCCCTTAGCATATAGTACTTTTAGCAATCAGTAAAATTTTTTTAAAGTTATTAATTAATTAAAAAATAATAAAAATGTCCTGATGTGACTGACACTACACGAAAGTTCGTAGATTTTTGGCTATCATGAAAATTCAAATTTCTTCTGATTGCGCAGTAATTCAGCATTCTACCACTGCTTATTTTAAGTATAAGGTTTCAGGCTAAATATATTAACTGCAAAAAAGTATTGAAATACCATAGGAAATAATTTATTAGCATTTTCGTGCGTGACTGACACTACATTCAATTCGTGACTGACACTACATTGTGAATTGTATAACACATATGGAATTTTAAGCAATAATAACACAACATATGTTAATAATTTTGATCATGGAAAGTTAAAAATTGCATAAATGGTAAAATTATGGTTAGAAAAAGATACACAACGTCCCCTAAAGTAGGTTTCTGGTAATTTTGTTAAACTCTCATTTCTTCTTCAAAATGCAGCAAATCAACCAAATCAACATTCTACCAGTGTTTATTTTAAGTATAAGGTTTAAAACAATCATTTAATAGCCAAATAGTATTGAAATATCATAGGAAATAATTTATTAACACCTTTGTGCGCGACTTACATTACATTCAACTAGTGACACACTACATCATATGAATTGTATCACAGAAATGGAAATTTTGGCAATAATAACAAAACGTATGTAAATAGTGTTGAACAGGGTAAGTTAAAAATTGCGTACATGGTAAAAATACAGTTACAAAAAGTTACACAAGGTCCCCCAAAGTTGGTTTCTGGTAGTTTCTTACTTCTTTATTCAATAGCATTTTCTGAAAAACCTTGACCCTGAAGCCACGCAAAAAGACTTCCCGACCATTGCAGATGTTTCAGTTTTACTGAATAAGCATCTTTATTAAACATTTGCCAACAAAATTTTAACGATAATTTAACTATAAAAGGAAATAAAACTCTTTTTATAGCATCAAGTTCATTTTCAGAATTTTGTTGAGAGGTATATTTCTTTTTACAACATTTAAAATTTGTTTTATCCGCCTTGTAGTATTTTGGGGGCTTTAATTAAACATTGGAAGTTGTTTAAAGTAGGTATTTGTTGAATTTAAAAAAAAAACGGATTAATTTTTGAGTGTCTGGGAATCGGAAGTATTTTCTTCTTTGATGAGCATATATCTTTTAATCTACCTATTTTGCCCTTTACACAGTTGTCAGAAATTATAATAGTGATATGTTTGGGCAGATTTATTATTCAAAGTGAAAAAATCTTTAGCAAAATGTGAGTCAAATTTGATAGAAAGTGTGGCTTCCTTTATCCCCTCCTCACTGTATCACGAAGTCCATCAATTGCTCCTTTACCTGAAGGCAAAGATGACCATGACTTTTGGAAAAAAATTACCACACAAGGTTGTCAAATGGTTGGGGAATTGCAATGGGGGTGAAATACTTTTAATTGAAGTGTTGTCCGTAAAGTGGTTTTTGCTTTCATTTTCTTTAAATTTTTGTAATTTATCCCCTCCTAAAAACTTCCCCTTTGCTCTTTTTTTTTCTTTTAGCTGTTGATATAGAGATCTTAAATCAAAATTATCAAAATATAAGAAATTTACAAAGATTATAGCTCTTCTAAAACTTCTAGATCAAAAGAAGTTGTGACTCACACTACATTGTGACTGACACTACAAAGCTAAAATGTGTTATAAATAGAGAAAATGCTTTTCATTTTAAAATTAAGAGGTGGGAAATTACACAGAGGTTACTAAAGTAAGAAAATATCGCAAAAATTTTGAAGTAAAGCCTTTTTTTAAAAAGTTATAGAAACTTTTCTATCTTTTCGTGACTGACACTACAGTCAAAAAGGATATTTTTATCTTCCAATTTAAATATCGTTTAGTTATAAATACCAATTAATAGTGGTTTTTTAAGGTAGTTCTGATAGTGTATTTTAATAATTTTATCAAAAAATCTGATAAAATGTGCTTTGTACCTTAAAATTCATTTGTTCAAAATGATGAAAAAACACAAGACCAAGCTTTCAAAGCAAAGCGGATATTTTGAAGCTGCTGTGTTGCCAAAGATGAAACAATAATAGTTGTTGATAAAAAAATAATAAAATTCAAACCTTTCTAAAGCAAATATAAAAGTTGCAAGTGTAGAAAAAAATATTTTTTTTTGCAGTCGCGGTCTCTTCTGACGTGGAATTACCCACATATATTTTCAGGCTTATGTGCTTGCTCAAAGAGCCGCTTATAAACCTTCGTCAAGTAAGAAAGTCACAACACACACACACACTCACACTCACATACACACATATACGTGACATATGCTGCCATCTATCACGCGCCACCTCCACAATTTAGACATGTCCCTGAAGGTTAGGGAAATAGTCTCCAGGAACCTTTATCCGTGGGAAACTGCGCAATGACCGCTCACAGGACTTTCGGATCCAACATATTTAACGAGCACATACTCCTCATATACTCGGTGAGTTTTCAGCGACCAGAACTCGATCGCGGGACCTTCCGATCCGTAGATCGCGACACTGACCACAGGGCGCCTCTCAGCCCTTCGTACAATTAATGCGGCATTAGCCATAAAAAAAATTATTATAGGGGTACTAATATTTTTAAGAAAGAAAAAAAATAATTTACATTAATGAATAAATAGTTAACGTATATATAAAGTACTAATGTTTAGTAATAAACATGGTGCTGCAAAGGCAACTGCACCCTCTCCTCAGGATTTGGAAGCTCAAAGAAAAATAGTAGAACAGTTGGAAAAAAATGCATTTTTTTCTTTCGATTTAGTGTACATAGATGATTTTAATATGTAGAAAGGAAAAAAATAGTCGAGAAAACTCTATATGGCAGCCAATCGATCGTAGATTACGGGCGGCTATAACTCTGGCAATGACCGTAGTGATGTATAATATACTACTATAATAGTTCCCACTGGTTAGTTGGTCTAATTAAAGTCGCTTTACAGTCGTAATCGAAAATATTCATACTTAAAATTGGGTTATATTCGTCAGGAAAAATGTTTCAAACGTTAGGGTCCTATTAATTTTAAAGTAATTCAAATTTTTATCTACAAATTCCAAATGTAAACATTACTTTACTAAATACATAATAATTTAATTGCATACTTCGTGAAGTACATGTTCTTACATTAAATACGTTATAAAATTATAGGGAAAGCTTCTAAACGAGAAGGAATTTAGCGTTCTCTTTCAAGTTTCATCCACTATTTCCTTATAAGTATTCAGAAAATCTGAATAATTTGAATGTAATCGGGGAAACAATTTCCGACGGAAATAGAAATGAAGGGGAATTCTTAAATTTAGAGGAATAAATCTTAGAGTATAATTGAGGGTTATTTCGTAATACTTTACGTAATTCCATCGATTCCTCAGTTTTTTGCTATGATTTCGAACTAATCGCGATAATTTTAGTTTTTAGCGATCTGCAAATAGGAATAATTAAAAATTTATTTAAATAACTTACTCTTAAATTGATACTGTACATTATTATTAAAGAATTAAATCTCTAGAAATGAAGCAATACTACTTTTTACTTCCTTTCAATTAAGTTCTGTTTACTGGCATAATACATTCCAATTTCTATATTTTAATTCATAGACACATATTTTTTATTACAAAATTAGTTACATGAGATATAAATTACGTAAAATTATCTTTCTTCTTTTATATTTATATTTTTGTTGCGATATATTTTTTCTGAATTTCGAAACCAAAAGTGGAATATAAAGTCATTATAAAAAATATGTTAGCTGTATTCAAATTATCAAAAAAAGTTGATCTGATTCAAAAACCTAATTGTACATCCTTATTATTGCATTAAGCACTTTATGATGTAGTATATGTAAGGGTCACGCTCAGATAAATAAATAATTGATAATTAATTAAGCACGTGCAGGCGATTGTGTATTAGCTTGTGTGCGATGGTAGCAGTCTGGTTGTAGTAGAAATGGAAAATGCTTAGTTTGATGGAATTTGTGCCTTTTAAAGTTAAAGTTTGTTGTTCGAAATAAAGTAGTTAAGAAAAGAAATTTGTTGTTTGAAAGTTTGTTGAACCCAGTCATTCGGTCACTACAGTATACATATTATAATTAGTGTAATACTTCAATACATAACTTTTAACTGTTTTATAAAATACTAATTTAAAATGATGACACAAATTATAAGGATACTTACCTAAGGAATGTATGGGGTTTTAAAATAAAACCAATATCACCTAAAAACACATTCAAAAGCGTCTGGTAAGGGTGCAAAATTGATTTTTTAACTAAAGTATTTTTTTAAACACGAAATACTTTTACTAATATTTTTAATTAATGTTAATGACGTGACTCCTGTTGCCTTTTTCATAATTTTAAAAGGTATAAAAGTTGCTTTTTATCTTTTCCTTGAATATTTTACTAATGGTAAAATTTCTATTTTGCATTTGCTTCATCCAAATCAAGTATCTTCCATGAGTGGTGTACACTCAAAAGTTCTTCCGTCATTTTTTTTTTTCGTTGCAGAATGGAAAATTTCCGTTAGTTGGCAGAAAAAAACTTTATTAATATATTTTTGCTCCAGTGGAACACTAATCTCTCCAAGGAACCCCCAGACTAAAGATTTATTTTTATTATCATTACATGCAAAGAAATATCTCTAAATAATCTGGTCCTTTTTAATTTACTTTTCAACGTTTGTTTAAGTATAATTGTATAAAGGCGTCAAAATGCAAATCCTATATTATTTGTCCGAAAATTGTAAATACTTTTTCGAAAAAAAATATTTAATGAATAACGATATTATTCCATTATGATAAGTCTCCTGTTTATGAAATCAATTTTACTAATCATTTATTCTTTGAACTGTAAATAAATTTAGCAAGCGATAAAGAATATTTAGGGATTTTTCGAAAGAAACTTATTGATAATGAAAAACATTATTTATATTGCCATAAATACAAATACAAAAATTGTCGACCAACAACAGGCCTGAGGCCCAGCAAGGTTGGTCCAAAATATATCTAATTCCTGACCAGTTTCCAATCGCTAGCGAGGTTCTTCTTTAAATCTTCCACTCTCTTCGAATACATAACGTATTCTGGTAAAGCATTGCACTCATTGACGACTCTATGGTAATAACAATGCCTTATTGTAATAATAAGTTTTGCTTTTGACGTTATATGAATTTCGAAACGACAGGTATAGTCACTACTCCCTAACAAAAATATAAAACACACTGAAAAAAAAATTCTAGCCCAATACCAGAATACGGTAAATCTAACCGTATTTTCTGGCTCATATGGAACACCAAAACATCTGGTTTATCTGCCAGTATCTGTTTGGTAATGACTTTTTGGTAAAACTACTAGAAAAGTATGGTTTCATTACCATGATGTTTAGTAGCACATTTGGTTTTATTACTTTATGTGGTGGTATTATTACCATAAATAGTGGCTTTATTACTGTATATAGTGGTTTCATTACCGTATATAGGTGGTTTTATTACTGTATACAATAGTATTATAGCCGTGTACAAAGTTAATATTACCAAATAAGATTATGTAAACCACATTGTTTGGTAGGTAATTTGGTCTGCACACAAAGGTATCACTACCAAATAAGATTTCAATATTATTAAACAATTTAGTTTAATGAGGTAGTCCCTGAATTGGAGGAAAATAGTCTCCAGGGACCTGTACCCGTGGGAAACTGCACAATGACGGCTCATAGGACTTTCGGACCCAACAGATTTAACAAGCACGGTATTGCATATACTCGGCCGGTCTTCGGTGACAAGGACTCGATCACATAACCTTCCGATCCGGAGATAGATACTCTGACCACAGGACTCCTGATTGTACTAGTATAATCATTTTGGTTTGCTTATATGACTTCTTTCGAGTTGTCACAAACAACTGCAACACAGCACCGTGTTTGATGAGTGAGATTTAACATACGTATTGGTAGTCAAAATTTCAGCTAATACCGTGGCATTTGGTAGGTATCTTTGCGCTCAACATGGTTCGATCACCAAGCATATGGTAAAAGACCGATGCTTTCTGGAAATTAATTTGGTATTTCAACCATGCTTCTCGTATAAAAACAAAGCGTATGGTAGGAAAAGCATTTGTGCTGATAAACTTACTTTTCATACTTGTAATCTTACCAAACGTACGGGTAACAGAGCTATAATTTTAGATACCAGAAATTCTAGTAATGGGTTACGAAAACGAATAGAAATGTTACTAAATGAATGGTTTAAGTACCTGGTATTCTGGTTTTATTAATAGCAATACCATTACCAAACAATTATGGCTTTTTTGCAAGAATTTTTTTTTTCAGTGCAGTCAATTATAATAGAATTTTTTTTATAATAATTTTGGTCGACGATTATTCGAACCTAACCTAACATATAATAATATCTTGGTTGATCAGTCTACCTTGAAATTAAAAAAAAAAGTTAACCTTTGGAGACGCATTCTATTTCGCGTGGACGCACTCCCGAATCTATTTTGGGAAAGATTCTCCGGTCGATCGGTAACCGATAAAAAGTTTCGATAAAGCAGAGATTCTTGGGTACGGTTTTTTTATTAAAGTCTTTCTTTATATAAATACTAGCAGTATGGTCCCGCCTTACTGGGAACCCGTTAACTTCGCCTTGCTTCCTTTTAGAGGCATGACTTGTGAAAATTCACTCAAAATCGAAACAAAATTAAATTCGTGTTGGCGCATGCGCACTTAAAAAAGCAAACACTAATAGAGGATGAAGCAGCCTTAGGGCAAGCGCATATCTCAACCAAACTCAATCAATCAAACTAATAGAGGATGGCGTCAAGCACCCGTTTCGGCCCGGTCCATGTATTTTCAAGCCCTGTTATGGTCCCGCAATCCCACGTGGATGACCTTTTTTTTTAAATAATTATATTAATTAAAAATCACAATCAAATATGAAAAACTAAGCCTCAGGTGCACACGTAGGTATTAAAAGGAATCTATATTAAAAATTTCGAATTTTTTAGAGCAGTCTAAGTAGGTCTTTTGCGATCCACAGACATACACACAGACAGATAGACAGACAGACTCTTTCTTTTATTATTATATATTCGATATTTCGTACGTGTAACGATATTACGATGGAGATTATAAAGAAAGCAAAAAAAAAAAACTAGGAATACGGTGAAGTAACGTGTTTTAAGAATTCGTGCATCCCAAGTAAAAGGCCAGTGGAATGCAATGCACTGAAGTTGTTTTTCCCAACTGCTTTAACGGCGGCTTAGCCATTGCAGACTCGGCATATTCCCCAGAACTGAGAGCTATTTCTTTGTGGCACCATCTAGGCGACTGTTGCTACCAATTTTGACGATCCCAGAACGATGAATCTGAGCTCTCTGTGGATGTTAAAGTACATACACCATAGAGTTAGAATAAGAACTAAAGGGCAAAAACGAAGAGCGAGACTGAGCGCAACATTAGGTCACGTGACGCTGGACCTTGGAGGAGAAAACCGAAACTTTTTTTCTATAGCCCACTGCTGGAAACTCGTCGTCTGCTCAAGCGAAATGCACTAAAAATGGTACATTATTGCTGTGCATATGGTTGTAAAGAAAAAATTTTTAAAGGGGGACCTTTTACATTTAATTGGTAAGATTTTTATAAACTTTCATCATTGAAATAGAAATAAATTAATAAATAAAATCAAAAAGTATATCGCTTATCAAGGTTTTAAAAATAATATTCGATGTATTATGTTATTAAATACGATTTGCTCTTATCAATTACATGTAAAATTAAAAATATATGCTTTGTTTAATAATCGGTATCAATAAAAAAGTTTTAATTGCGTATTTTTTTCGCTTTTCATGACTTTCATTTTTCGGAATTCGCTTGGCGGTCTATTGGCCATTGGCGTTATTTTGGGAATCGGAACTAATAACAATCTTTGAAATAAGTGTGTGTTAGAATTGGTTTTTAAATTGCAGTTTTTACAATGTTTCCTTATATTTCTTGCATTTACTTTTTATGAAATTAAATTTTTGAGATAAGAATTTATGGTTTAATTATATCTTTTTATTTATTTTGATCTATTTAATTTGGTAGTTTCGATTTACAAAATCAGTATTTAAATGCTATTATTAAATTAAAAAGTTATTTAAGTTACACAATATTTATTTATATATCTTATTTTCAACTATAAAATTATAATGAGAATATATCGTACATTTATTTTCAATTTCGTACAGGTACAGTTTCCTGTTTTGAATATATATTTTTAATATCGATATTTCTGATGTAAAAAATTAGATTTTTTTTGGTTATTTACATTTCCAACATCGTTATCTCCAATATCGCTACCTGTATATTTTAATTGCAATTTTTTTCAAGTCATTAATGTAAGGGGTGAACTTTGTTTTACCTGTATCTACTGTTATTTGTATATATATTTTAGTATAATATTTAAAAAAGTATTTTGTTTAATTGGTTGTTCTTTTAACAGCTTTGTTTTGGTGAAATTTTTTACATTTATTGTAAATACAATAATGCTCTTTTGATTAAATTGAATCAGAATGCTAAGTACTAAAGTAGCTTAGTACATATTTTTTTATAAATGCAATTTATAAATTTATAAGAAAGAACGCAGACATGGGTTTGATTGATTTCTAAATTATGCTCGAAGAATTATTGTTATTTTTTTTTTCAACTGTTCGCCTTGCATGCGGAAGGTCCCAGGTTTGGATATGAGTATCGTTAAAATAACTGCCGACCTATAGCTCATTTAAATGGAATATTTTTCTTTGGAGCAATTAGTTCTTTTTTATTAATTTTGTTTCGATTAAAAAATATGAACTTATTAAACACAAAATTTAAAAATATAATGGCACGATCAAAATTTGAAAGGGGGTACGAAAATCTTCATCAACTATTCCATTTTATTATTCTTTCATATATTCATAAAAAAAATTGTTAAATTAATGCGTAAAACACCGTGTAAATTTAAATTTATTTTAAACTAAAGTGCTAATATTGTTTTTTTACTTGCACGATAGCCAAACCCATTAAAAATAATCATAGTTCCCTAAATTATATTTGTAAGTTTTCTTAACTCACATGTTTTTAAGGACCTATTTTGAAATAAATGTAGAAGAAAAAAGGAAAACAA
This sequence comes from Hylyphantes graminicola, assembly GCA_023701765.1. NCBI lineage: Eukaryota > Metazoa > Arthropoda > Arachnida > Araneae > Linyphiidae > Hylyphantes > Hylyphantes graminicola. Next base: position 71,537,404 of record CM043117.1, on the reverse strand, counting down.
CTGTCACAAACAAGTGTTTAAAAAAAAACGCCACAGGCGTAAAAGAACTACGATTTTTACCAAGAGCGCCAAAAAGGGAGAAATTTTTCCAGAGCGGCAATCCTATCTGGCGGTTGACTTTGGATCAACGCCAAAATTCCCAGTCCTAAAGCACGTGACTCCAGTCGAACGGTTTTAATGGTAGGATCAAGCTGTGAATGGGAGATTTCTACTGACACGCTCTCTACTTATTCTAACTCTATGACATACACCGAGATTTCATTTTGCAGAGGGAACCCAAACCAAATGGGTACGCAAAGGATCTTTTATACATGTCACATAATTATGTGACATGTATACAATTGTGCCCACAATTTTCCCATCCAGAAAATTTGACGACTCAGCCGGGAGCCAGACCTTCAAACTTAGGTTTATGGGTTTATGAGGTGGACACGTGATATAACTAAAGTAGACACAAGAGATAACATGTAGGAGACATGTAGGATAAGCTAGACCTAGATGATTTTGTGGGGGGGGGGGGGGAATTCGCATTTTAGGAACTGTTTTCACAATCACCTAAAAAATGTTAAAGTCTACTGAAAAAAATATTTGCACGACAAAAACAAAGGACAAGACAAAAAAAGTAAAGAATAACTGAAGTAGACAGATTACCTAATAGTGAAAAAACATATAGGAGAAGAAACTATTATGATTTGCTTTACCTTTTCCGTCCCAGTGATGCCATTTGGCATCATCATGTTTCTGATCCTAATTAACTAAAATAATAGGGCTGACGTCTAGCTGTATTAATAAAAGATATTTTCTAAAAGAAAAAAGTTTGAAAAATCGAATGGTGAGCATTTTTATATCATAAATGGTTATGTATAGACGATCAGAAAAAAATTTCTTAAAAAAATGATGCAAAATTGTCATTGGGATTGAAAGTGCTAATTTCCGGGGAAAAAAACGTCAACAATTAATACGCATGTTTATAGTTATTTAAGCAACTAGTTCCGAAAATGATACTTTATTAAGCGAGTGGCTTTTTATTTCACGAGCGAGGTACGAGCGAGTGAAATTATGACACGAGCTTAATAAAGTATTATTCGGAACGTGCTTGCTTACAATATTTTTTATAATGACGTGCAAAAAAGTATTTCTACCAATGAGTGATTTTCATGACATCCTTTAGTTTCCATGGAGATATTCGAAAATGCAAAGTAGTGAAAGAAAAGTTGCAAAATACTTTTTTATTTTGAATCAAAATAGTATTTAGATTAATTAGTGCTACCGAACATAGGTGAAAATGAATTTGAAATGATGTTCGACCAACTTCCAGATTAAATTAACAAAGCAGCTAATCAAGTTTGGTCGAATCTTATTCCAGAAAAGTATTGTTTGGAGTGAAATTTGTGTTCTTACTTTTATCTTATTTCATTTCCTTTAATAATTTTTGTAATACTTTTAGTTTCCATGGAGATTAGAAAATGCAAAAGTAATGAACCAATAGAATTAACTGAGTTTCGTGACCATTTAGTTTCCATGGAGATATTCATGACATCATTTTGCTTTTCTACCAATCAGATACTCTTATTTACTTTACCAAACTGTGCCGAAAATTAAACTTTCGCTCACTGTCTGTGACGCAAGCACGTAAAGTGTCATTTTCGCAACGATTTATGAATGAATATGTTATAAAAAAGTGAACTTTTTTGCACGTTGTTATAAAAAAGGTATTTTTGTAACAACGTGCAAAAAAATTTCACTTTTTTTATATCATATTTATTCATAAATCGTTGCGAAAATGACACTTTACGTGCTCTAATCACAAACAGTGCTGGAAGTACTCACTTTCGAAACTAGTGCGGTAAGGTAAATAAGATTATCCGATTGGTAGAAAAACAAAAGATGTCGTGAATATTTCCATGGGAACCAAATGATGTCTTCCCAATAAAGAAAAATCTGCTGGGACAGCAACAGGAAACTGCTGGCTTCCAGCAGCCGAACTGCTGATTCAGTGCCGGGAGAAAGTGTACTTAAAAGTCAATAAAGTGTCCGCGGGAAAAATGCTGGTCCAGCAGTGCTGGCCAGCAGCGATCCATCACTTGTTCGCAGACAGCTGCGTTTTCTCCAGCACTTTTCTAGTAAGCCGCCCAACAGTTACTGCTGTTTTCCAGCGGCAATTCAGCAGCGGGCCAACAGCAAGTGCCGATTTGCCAGCACTTTTCTAGTAAGCCGCCCAGCAGTATACTGCTGTATTGACGACAGCAATATGGTGGTAATTCAGCAGTTATTTCCAACAGCCTGACCAGAAAACTGCAATATAACAGCAGCAATAATGCAGTGATTTAGCAGCTATTTCCAACAGCCTTACCAGAAAACTGCAATATAACAGCAGCAATAATGCAGTGATTTAGCAGTTATTTCCAACGGCCTTACTTTCAAACTGCAATATAACAGCAGCAATAATGCAGTAATTCAGCGCCTTTTTCGCTGCAGCCTGCCCAAAGCAAGTTACTTTTAATTTCAAATTTTATTTCCTAATTTATACTATCCTTATCATTCCTTCTTATTTATTTAATATCTCAATTACATAATGCAGTTATTTTCAATAGGCAATTTTATTTCAAAGGTTCAATAAAATTAACACAAGATTGAATTCTATATCTTAATATATATATTTATTTTTGACAATTTTCACTAACAATTTTTATTTCAAAGAAAGTACAATAAAATTAACACAAGATTCAATTCTATATTTTAATATACACATTTATTTTTTTGGCATTTTTCAAATACAATTTTTTCATCACTTCTACATTTATCCGCACGTAATCTTTTTGAGTTTGAGGAACAGCAACTGAAAGAAGAATAAATATCAACAAAAGAAAAAGTAAAGCATGTTTATTTTATTCAATTTACTTATTAATTATTTAGTATTTCTATGAGGGACAACAACCATGGTAATTGAATATTTGCTTAAAACTCAGGTATGCAAATAAGCAAAAAATATTTTAATTGCAAAAAAATTCAATAAATGATTACTAAAAAGTGAGTCAAGCAAAATCTTGTGGGTACTTTTCATGCAAGAATTGCATTCTACGATAGGGATAATTTTTGACTAATGTCCTAAGAATAACTTCAGCTCGGGAGTTTGCTACATATAATTTTTGAAAATGGACAAAAGATCAATAATATACAGATGGAAAGGGGTCTTAAGCTATGTTGTTAATATTGATAAAATACAGATGAGCAATTAAACACACTCACTAAATTATTTCATCATATAAATACTATAAAGAATCCAAATCAGATCAATGATGATCCAATTATTAAAGTTTAAAATAATACTTTATACATAAATAATTTAATGTAATAAGTACCCGCAATATGGGTATTGACTCGATCACAACACTATGAGTCAGTATAACATCCAACAGAATATATAAATTTTTATAACACCTGTATATATTTTTGGCTAATTGACATTATCTAATATTTTTATCGCCAATGCTGGAAACCCTGCACCATAATATAAGGTTAATACAAAGCAATGTAACTATTTATAAGCATAAAATCTTTTTTAAAAAAATAGCTTATTACAACATTATTTTACTTACACAAAATAACACAAATTTCAGAAATATATAGGGTTGCCATAAAAACACTTCTTAAAATATTAAAATCGTTAAATATGAGAATACCCAAAAAAAGACCTATTTTTAAACACTAGTCTTTCGTCTCCCATATTGTCCTAGGTATCTTGCCTACAAAAAACAATTGTACTGATATCATAAACATGTGAACTAACTTTTTAAATTTGTACCGAGAATAAGGTAAACTTTAAATGTTTGCCAGGTGGGTAATAGTTTAACAATAATCGCCAGTGTAATATCAATTTTAGAAAAGCCATCATATTATGGCCGGATGGACGGTCGCGATTTGGTGATTCGAGTTACGCTGTCAAGAAATGAAAATGTAAAAAAAAATCCCATTTTATATTTCATTCAACTCGTTAAGTATAGAGCCCTATGTTGAATTTTTCAGCTTGTCAACAGTCGGACCGGCCATTATACCATACATGAACCAACTTTGTTTTACTACCATCGGGAAGTTTGTTTTTCGACTACTGGGAAGCCCTAATATCAAAATTACCCATATCTGTTTTGTTTGTTAAAGTTTTTACAGAAAAAAACAACTTAAAAAGCATGATTTATGGCAATTTTATAATGATTTCATAATTTAAAATCTAGTCACTGAAACAAATATGGCTAGGCTTCCAACTTTATGATAACCCTAACAGTGTATTTACTTGTTTCGTAGGAAAACAACAAATAGGAAAAACAATTAACTGTGTAGGAAATATACAATCAATACAGTGAAAAGCAAACTTGCACAAAATGAAATTAATGCAATCTAATTCTACGTTTAAAACTGTACTGGTTAAATTTCTACAATGATTACTACTTACATTTTATTTAAAAGGTGAGGTTAATGTGCATTGTTCAAAGTTTAATTTTGATATGATAACACAAACACATAAAAACACTGTAATAAAAGATTTATAATTACCTGCCAATGTTGTTCCTATACACTAATCTGAAGATGAAAGTATAAAAAAAGAAAGTTTTAATTAAAAACCGTAATATAAGAAGATATTTCGAGATCTTTTACCAACCAAAACATTGTTACTTTTCTGCGCATGCGCATGCTCAACTGCTTGCAAACTGATGTTTACCACCACTGGCTCGGCAGAAATACGACAGCAGTAATCCAGCAACAGTAGACCGGCAGTGGTACACCAGCAATTTGCCAACAGATAATCAGCACACGCATGCCAGCAACGTAAAGGTGCACTTTCCAGCAGAAATATACCTGCACCAGCACTAAACCATCACTTCCAGCAGTTAATCAACTGCTGGGCCAGCAGTTCACTGTTTACTGGGTTGAATGATGTCATGAATCTTTATTATTTTATTGGTTGATTACTTTTGCATTTTCTAATATCTCCATGAAAACTACAAGTTACTGCAAACATTATTAAAGGTAATTAAATAACACAAAAATAAGAACACAAATTTCACGCCAAACAACACTTTTCTGGAAGAAGATTCAACGAAGCTTCCTTAGTTTTCAATGTAATCTGGAAATTGGTCGAACATCATTTCAAATTCGTTTTCATTCATGTTCGGTAGCACTAATTAATATAAATACTATTTTGATTCAAAATAGAAAATTATTTTAAAACTTTTATTTCACTACTTTACATTTTAGAATATCGCCATGGAAACTAAATGATTTCATGAAAATCACTCATTGGTCAAAATACTTTTTTACACGTTATTATAAAAAATATTGTAAGCAAGCACGTTCCAAATAATAATTTATTGGGCTCTTTTCATTATTTCACTCGACCTACGGTCTCTTGAAATAAAAGCCACTCGCTTAATAAAGTAACATTTTCGGAACTATTTGCTTAAATAACTATTATAAACCTTAGAAGGCAATTTCAAGAACAATAAAACCAAAAAAGTTCGATGGCAGTTGACAAACGACAGTGATTGCGTCCTCTAGAAGAGAAGGGCGTAGGCTATATAGCCGATTACCCGGCTCGCCAGAAGAGACAGTCACGAGAGACACACAGAGAAGGACGCCACAAACACATAGACAAATAACAAGATTTATTGACAAGCACAAACATCCATGCCTTTACCGGGATTCGAACCCGAGCCCAGCAGCTCCAAAGGCTAGTACACTAACCATTGCGCCAGTGGACCGGCTCGATGGCAGTTACCCCGAACGATGGTTTTGGTCATTGTCACTGGTCCCACTTCAAAGACGACTCTTCACGCTCTAGCACGCTTCAAATTCAACCATCTTTCACGCAACTTTCAAATATATCACTTTCTTGCATGCTTCAAAGATACATAATTAACTTTCTGTATTTTATATTTATAACTTAGTTATAAAAAAGTGACAAATATGTTTGTAAGCACGCGATCCGTAGACCTTTTTCGGCATATGAACTAGGTCAAGTGCAGTGAACTTCTCAATAAAAATATTTTTTTAAATAATTCCCAAGTTCAAGATCCTTATAGAAACTATTTAAGGGAAATATCTCAATGTATCCATTTCTTATTTTTTAAAAGTTATAAAGAAGATCACTAGAAATATATGCATGTGTCTGTAAGAGGTAAACTGTATATGTTATATTTTTTACTAATTAGTTATACTTATATTTCACTATAATCTATTAGGATACAGCTTATTTTGCTTCTTTATGAGTGTGATTTTTGGGAATAAGTCACTCATTGAAATTTTATTGAAAATATATTTATGAATAATTACATTGAAATTAAATTCAAATTTATTCAAGGCATCAAAAAAAGCTATAATTTTGCATTTATGTATAGAGTTAAGATTTGAACGATATCATTCAATAATTACAATATTGTTCATAAAATTTAATTATAAGCAACATTTTATCTTAAATACATTAAAAAATTTAATTTGTCCGATACCCAAAAATCTCAAAATAAAAACAATTAAATATTTTTTAAATAATATTTAAACTTTTGTTAAGATTTCTCAGAAAACGATTTTAAGAAATTCCCATTAGTTCTTCAGTTATGATTTTTTGAAAAGGACAAGGCAATTAATTTTTCACCGTGATCTTCCATGATTCAAAACTTAAAAAGCTTATTTCTCTGTTCGTCGTTTTTGTATTTTGAGAACATTCAAAATGATAAGGTTTTTTAATATTATACTTTGGGTTAAAAAAATATTATTATAGATATGTACTAAATAGATGTATGCATTCCAATTATTATTTTTTTCAACCAAATTTGTTATAAATGACATTCAATGTTGAAAATTCACCTTTTTCGTGCTTTTTTCCGTCAAATTTTGGAACTTTTTAAAAATTGTTTACTTAAATTTAAATCTGCTTGCATACGTTTCTTTAAATATTATGCCAGATGGTATATTTAAAATTTGTTACAAAAAATATACAAAAGAAAAAATTAGTAAGAATTTTAAAAATGCTTAAAAATCAACAAAAATCTAATTAAAAACAAAATAAGTAAGAATTTTTATATTTTTAATTATTGAATTGTTGTTGATTTGTGTGCTTATCTATTGGGAAAATTTGAAAAGTCTACTTGTTCAAGAAAAAGTTTTCATGGGTATCGGACAACTTTTAAACATTTTTGATAATATTTTTTTGCTTTTTAAAATCATATCAAAAACCCAATTTAGTGTACATATATTGCAAGTATATCTAGTGAGTTTTTGAATGGAGTGTTTATAAAAAAAGCCAATTTTTGGAGAATTTTTGATAAATCAAAAACTATGAAGCAATTTGAACCATATTTTTACATCGAATTAAATCTGAACTTAAAATTTCTTATTAAAACTTTCTAATTAATTTTTAGTCGTCTGTTTATTTACAAAAAAAAAAAACTTTAGTTCGTTAAATGTTATTAAATGTAGTATCTTTCTTTTTCATACTTTTATATCGATGCAATGCAAAATTTAATTTCTTATACCTATCATTCAGTAAAAACATTGTAGCAAACAACTCAAAAATGCGTGAATGATTACTTAGCTTTATCTATACAAGTTACGTGCATTGTCTAGAAAAATCGAAAATGTGACTAAAAAATATATTTCTTTTTAATATATTTCTTGCAAAAACTGCTTTGTTTTAATTTAAAAACAATCCTATTTAACCCAAAACAAGTTTTAAAAAGTTACCTCTCACAAATTAAATACATGGGTTAGCATGGAATAGAAACTTGGTTGAACCTAATTTCAAATTTCGAATTTGAAATTCTAATTTCTAAAATTCTAAAGTTAACTTTTGAGGTAAGGAATATGACATTTTCGGATATACGACTTTTTTTTATTAATATCCATCTTTAAGTAAATATTTGACGTTTCGTACGTCTAACGATATTACGATGGGGATCATAAAGAAAGTCCTGAATATAATTTACATCTGAATATCTTGTATATGGTATCACTATTTTGAAATAGATAATGTCCTTAAATTGAATAGAAAAATAGTTTTATAATAATATTAATGCTATTTTTTTCGTATACTGTGCAAGATATATATTATTATTTTAGATAGATTTAATGTTACCATTTATAGTTTATAAAAGTGTAAGACATATTATATTCAGTGACCATTTCTATATGAAGTATAAACAAAACATTGCACATTTAAAAGTAGTAAAACTGAAAGAATTAAATGATTACGCCACTGTCGCAGAGACAGTTCTTTGTCTAGAGACGGTAAAGTATGGGGCTAGCGTGCTAGAGGTTAATGGATCAAAACCAGGCCTGCTCGTACCTCTTCAGTATTTGGAAGAATGACCATCTGTGAAATATGTCTCCTCTTTTTGATTTAAATGAATTAAATTATTTAAGAGTAGATGATTTTATCAAATTGGGCCCCTCTCTTCTTTTTTATCATTTACCAGATTTTTGAACATTCGAACTCTTAAAAACGGAAAACCGTCTTGAAAAAAACCCTCTTTCCCTCTTGAAAACTGAATGGCAGTTTCTGTTTTTCATGGATTTGGATTAATTATCAGTGTAGTGTCCACTAGTAGGAATGTGTACCAAATATTTTGACCCTGAAAAAGGCCCTTTGGCAGCAATTTATTGAAGATTGGGTATTTTTTTACTGCCTTGGATCTTTCGGAGAAGGCACGTGTGGTCATTTCACCAGGGAGCAGCAGCCGTACTGTTTTAAAGTTTGTTAATTTTTATGTCCTAAAATATTTTTAAAAAACCTAATAAAAGTTTTTTTTTCTTCAGATCCAAGATGGAACTAAAGCAGCTTCTAAAGACGTTTCTCGCCCCCTTCCTGTTTATCGCATTTTTGTGCGCAGCACCAGTTCACGCTCACCACCACCACCCCATGTGGAAAATGATGAAAAAGATGATGAAGCACCACTACGAAGAACCGGCCAAGTTTCTGGGGATCAAGAGCATTTTTGTCCCGATCCCGATGCCCGTCAAAGTAGACCTGAAGAAAATATCATTCATGAAGTGGTAGAATGTACACAGGGTTGCTATAAAATAACGCTCGCTATTCCGAGTGGTCTCGTAGCTTGAATGAATACTCCGAATGCAAAAAAAAAAAACCATTGAGACACTAACTAATCAAGAAGGGGGTAAGGAATGGAATCATAAAAAAGACAGAATTCTAAAAAATAATCATAAAACAGAATATTCATAAAAATCAAACTCGTCTCTTGACCAGAATCTAAATTACGAGGCGTCGTCAATTATGGCCAATTACGGCCAACACAGCTAATTACGTCACGTAATTTAGAACCCTGGTCAAGAGACGAGTTTCTTTTTTACGAAAAAGAATGGAATCATAAAAGAGAAACTCGTCTCTTGCTAAGGTTCTAAATTACGAGGCATAGCCAATTATGTCTTCATACAGCCAACACATCCAATTACGCCTCGTAATTTAGAAAACTGGTCAAGAGACTAGTTTTTTTTTATGATTCCATTATTTTCTCCCCTTCTTGATAAGTAAGAGTCTCAAAGTTTTTTTGCATTTGGATTATTCATTCAAGCTACAGACCACTCCGGATAGCGAGAGTTATTTTATAACCACCCTGTATACCTCAATGCCACAGAACTCGAAGTATCCACCTAGTGGAAACGAAGTCATGGTAGAGCAAACAACAAACTATGGAACTGAAGTACAAAAAAACATATAGAAACGGGAAAAAATCTCACGTGAAATGGAGTGCAAAATGAGCCATATGATGGACAACGAAATATTGACGTACTTGGCAACTTAGCACCTGATGGCGTAAAAAAGTTCCCAGCTTTAAAAAAAAATACATTTTCTCTTTAGATTTGTTCTATCATTACATGAAATAAAATTATCATCACATACGTGTAAATACATAAAAAGTCTTAGCATAATAAAAAAAAATCTAGTTTATGGCACTTGGAAAATGGCATTTTTTGCTCTATCACAAAATGCTTTAAATTCATGTGACGAGAAACCAGAAAACGTGTTTTTATGCGGAATAGGTTTACTTAACTTTTACTTCAATTCCTTCTAATTTCACGAACTATACATCAATTACACTCTGCAAAGATTCATTATAACCTAATTTTATGTTATACGTAAGATAATGTTAATACTGTTTTTTGAAACCGATTCCCAGTGACCGCCAACATAAACATAAACATAAAGAAAATATCCTTCATAAAATGCTAGAATATCTTAAGAGGGATTGTCAGTCTCATAGAGCTAATGCATTAGTAGGAATAAAAACTTTTGCAAAAGAATCGCTTTGCCATGTGGTCCTATTTCCATCAGGTATGGGAATCATCTCAACAGCAATTTAAAATAAAATTGAAAACAAAATAATATCCGCTTGTATAGTTATTAATTAATAAAGTTCTAAAATGGTGCCGCCACCTGCTGTATATATTTGGCATTTTGAAATTTCAAAAATATCTAATTAAATAACTAGATAACATTTTCGTTTCAAATTTGTTTCATTTCGACGTTATGGTACAAATCAATACTTCTTCGGAAGTTGTGATTTCAAAAGTAATGCATAACCTCAATGGGACTGACAGTCTCTTTTAACTTATATTTAAAAAAATTATAATAATAAATATTCTAGGTCATGTCATACAAAGTTTGAACTTTTTGTAACTTTTCAAAGAACCATTAAAGACCAAGTTTCAATAATCAAATTGTTTTTCTATGCCGATTCAAAATCAGTCAACCCAAACCTGGTACAAAAACCCTTCATGAAATAGTTATAACCACACGCACTTGCAAAAAGATATGTTTTTACCTACTCTCTGGAAAAAAAACCCATTTCCATTGGTAGAGTTGTCTTGTATAACCAAGGCATGAACACGGAATTTATATAGATAAAGGAACATGATTTTTTGAACAAAAATTTTACTTATAACTACATATGTAATCATAAATGAATTTACATGTTGTTGTTTTGTCATTCATGGAATTTGTGTTTGTGATCTATTTATCAATGATTAAAAAAATATTTTGAAAACAAATAATATATATCTTAAGACCAAAGTAAAGATACTCTTATAACTTTGAATTAGTAAAGTATAATAGTCGCTTTTTCCGGTTAAAATGCTGCAAAAAGTTGCAATAATAAAAAAAGAGACCGATTGGATAGAGAAGATTATTGGATTACGTTTTGGAACCACTTTTAAATTTGCTACCATGTGTCGTGTACCCTTGATTCTTAAAATATATTTTAACAAACGTGTGGAACTGTACTTATTTTCTAGAGCATTATTAAAATATTCATTTCTTAGATAAACAAGAAGTTCTAAAAGAACTAAAATAGCCTACTTTCCTGTTACTTAAATACTTACTAAAATTCTTATCTTGAAAAAACTAGGATCGTTACAGTAAGTGACATCAACAACCGTTTCTACATTAAATTTATATACAAAAGAATAAATTTCACTAACCACAGCATCTAGCTATAATTTCAACTTCGTAAAGCCATTATTTTCATTTATTTTCTATCACCAATAAAATAAATATTACTTATCGTCCGCATGATTTATTTGCAGTTATAAATAAATATTTAATTTTTCGTAGAAAAAACCCATAAAACTATTCCAAAATGCACTTAAAATAATAAATGTAAATAAACAAGTAGGTTTGTAACAGAATCTGTCACTTAACCTGCTTCCAAACAACAGTGTTTAACAGGTAAAAAGGCGCCAAACACAGCATTAATTCTATATTAAACATTTACCAGCTAAATTCAGCTAGTTTCATTTATTTTATTTCGAGAATTAAATAATTATTACTTAAATCGTTTGCAAAAAATTATATTTCAAAGAATAAATATGTAATATTTTTCTCTTATGGATATAATGAAAACATTGCTTACCTACATACAGAATCTTGAAGTGAAATATATTTGACGTCATTTCAAACTGGTCGATGTCGCAAAAATAAATTTATTATAATTCATTGTCTAAAAGAATTAAAGTTTCTCAAGCGATTGTTGCCATGGCAATGGTGATTTATTTCTAATAAAATGGCTTCCTATGCTTTTTAAATGAGCATTAAATGTTAAAGTTTTTTAAGTTATTGAAGTACTTAGAATTCGAATTCTTTTCTGAAATTTTCAATATATTCTCATTTGGATACGCTGAATTTTTTGACGTATATCACTTTCCCGTAGCATTTGTAGTTAAATTCAGCGATTTAAATGACTCGAAATTGAATTTCAATGCTAATTCAATGGGAAATTCGTCGACAAATAGTAGATTTATGTCCGTCCGTTCGTAAGGACAGACGGACAAAAAGTATGAAAGTCGGGTCTCTGAGGTCATAGCTTTCTAACAAAAAAAGAATTTTTAAGATCGGATTGATAGAACTGATTTTGGAAGGGGGGTACGGACAGACGGACGGACGGACGGACGGACAGACAGACAGACAGACGGACGGACGGACGGACATCGACCGCATGTCAATACCTACTTTTTTATTTTTTTTAATTCTTCGAATTAAAAAAAAAGAAAAGTAGGCTAAAAATGAAAACTTGCAGCAGGAAAATGAAATTACTTTATCCTACAAGTTCTAATTGCTGGTGTTTTTAAAAAAAGTGAGAAGTATTTTTTGAGAAAGAACTTCTTAAGAATCAGTTTAAAAACTTCGTGAAAAATAAACCAAAAATTTGGATTTTTCTTTCTATTCTCGACACTTTAATGATCAACAAGGTAATTTGTTCCTAAAAAAAAGACATTAGTACTTTGAAAAACTTGAGACTAGACTAAAGTATTTCTCAACATAAAAATGTTTAACGCTTAATAGAAACAGGAATTTAAGGATTTCAAAATATCGAATGGAACAAAACAAACAAATTTTAAACAGAAGAAAATTTCAATAATAATCTCAACAACGAATTTATTTAACCACCGACATCGTAAAAAACGTGTTATTAAATTAATTTTAAAACTAATCTGTTATCGATTACATTTTGTCATTTATTGCTTGGTCATACTTATTGTTTCAACCTTATGCTTTTCAACATTGAAACAAATCGACCAAACGAGCATCTCGCAAAGAAAATGTTCAAAGCTCTTCAAAATGATAGATTAAAATTTTTAACAGAAAATAAGCGAATTTATTACAAAATGTTCGGCATATTTGTGAAATTAACAGTTTTAGTATTTTAAAAATTAAACGGAATCGGATTTTTTTAGATTTATAAATATATATATTCCTATTATAATACAACAAAGCAAAATTATCATTGTTGCACTTAGTATTTTTGGGATACACTTGCTTTATTTGAAAAAAAAAAAGTGTTGCACGTAGTATTTTTGATATAAACTTGATTTATTTGAAAAAAAAATCCATTTACTCGCTACTTTAACCGCCTCTAAAGTTTCCGGAGAATAGTTCTTTTCATAGAATTCACCATTTAAGTTACAAGTTCCATTCTCTTGAATACCGTGACTGGGCCGCCATTTTTTATCCATCCAATACTTTTTTTCCCGTTCCTTTCTTCGGAACCTTTTAATTCCAGAGAGAAAAAAAGAATAAGCAGAAAAAGAGAACTGGAAATGTTTCATTGCCGGAAACGATTACTGTTCGAGTCTTGTTACTTATCCAAAACTTTTACTATCAGAAAAATTGTCCCTTTGATCTTGAAATAAATCCAAACGAGCAAAGACTGTTTCTGATGACATAAAAAAAAACTTCTTAAAATGTACAGAAAAGGATTTTGTATTGAGTAGAGCAGAACATCCCGTTTAACTTTTTTACAGTCAAAATGGCAATTTGGCATCATCACTTTAGAATTTTTTTCTGATCGTCTATAGCTATGTATGATATCAAAAATCACATCATTCGATTCTTCAAACTTTTTCTATTAGGAAAATATTTTTATTAATCCCAATTAATGTCAGCTCTATGGTTTTTTTAAAAAAATATGATCAGAAACATGATGTTGCCAAATGGCATCACTGGGACTGAAAGGGTTAAAAGCTGGTCGTACGAATTAAAAACCTATTGTTTATACTTTTACCGTTATCACTTTTTTCTTTATTTTAGCAATAGTTTTTAGTTTTATGAGTCAATAATTTAAATTAAAGCAGAAAACTTATATCCTTTTATTTTTAAGAGCTACTTGACTTACTTATAGAGCCTCTTGACTGTGGCTCTAAAATACGACGCCCGTCGCCAATAGCCAAATATTTATAAAGTATTTTTTAAAAACGATACAATATTTCAAAATATGTAACAAACCAATAAAAACTATAAATCTTACTTTATAAAATATATATAAAAATATAAATAAAACATATTTCCAATATATAAATCACCTCCCTCCAAAGAATTACTCCCCATAACACAAATATTATTTTTAATAAAACTTTTATACCTCTGAATCTCGGTATTTATTGGATAGATAGGAAAATAGTCCTACAGATACTTATGAAATACACCCACAAACATATCTACAAAACTAACATTTGACATTTCCGATTGCCCACAAAGGTTGACGCGTGTTTTGGACATCCCCCCTCTAAATGTTTTGGCAACCAGCATTTAGTGGAGATGCAGGAATAAATAGTTCCTTTTCACCAGCTTTTTTTTTTTTTTTTTTGCATCGTAAAATTATGCACTACCTTCGTCGCATTGCAATATGCCAAATAAGTGCCTAGCCCCTAAGGGGGAATTTTCGCGCTGGACCGCTGGTCTCCAAACTCAAGTGCCTCAGTGGTAAACTAATAGTCCTTTCTGACAGGGCTCGCATGATCGTGCGGGTATTAAAGCGAATGTTCAAGCTCTCCACAAATATCGATACCGAAGCAGCTGACTTGTAAAATTCGTTATTTGTACAAAAAATGACTGTTTTTAAGGAGTTGCTGGCATTGGAGCTGTTTAACGCATTTTTAGCCTACTTTTCTTTTTTTTTTAATTCGAAGAATTAAAAAAAATAAAAAAGTAGGTATTGACATGCGGTCGATGTCCGTCCGTCCGTCTGTCTGTCTGTCTGTCTGTCTGTCCGTCTGTCCGTCCGTCTGTCCGTACCCCCCTTCCAAAATCGGTTCTATCCATCCGATCTTAAAAATTCTTTTTTTATTAGAAAGCTATGACCTCAGAGACCCGACTTTCATACTTTTTGTCCGTCTGTCTGTACGAACGGACGGACATAAATCTACTATTTGTCGACGAATTTCCCATTGAATTAGCATTGAAATTCAATTTCGAGTCATTTAAATCGCTGGATTTAACTACAAATGCTACGGAAAAGTGATATACGTCAAAAAATTCAGCGTATCCAAATGAGAATATATTGAAAATTTCAGAAAAGAATTCGATTTCTAAGTACTTCAATTACTTAAAAAAAACTTTAACATTTAATGCTCATTTAAAAAGCATAGGAAGCCATTTTATTAGAAATAAATCACCATTGCCATGGCAACAATCGCTTGAGAAACTTTAATTCTTTTAGACAATGAATTAAAATAAATTTATTTTTGCGACATCGATCAGTTTGAAATGACGTCAAATATATTTCACTTCAAGATTCTGTATGTAGGTAAGCAATGTTTTCATTCTATTCAAAAGAGAAAAATATTACATATTTATTCTTTGAAATATAATTTTTTGCAAACGATTTAAGTAATAATTATTTAATTCTCGAAATAAAATAAATGAAACTAGCTGAAATTAGCTGTTAAATGTTTAATATAGAATTAATGCTGTGTTTGGCGCCTTTTTACATGTTAAACACAGTGACATATTCTGTTACAAACCTACTTGTTTATTTACATTTATTATTTTAAGTGCATTTTGGAATAGTTTATGGGTTTTTTTCTACGAAAAATTAAATATTTATTTATAACTGCAAATAAATCATGCGGACGATAAGTAATATTTATTTTATTGGTGATAGAAAATAAATGAAAATAATGGCTTTACGAAGTTGAAATTATAGCTAGATGCTGTGGTTAGTGAAATTTATTCTTTTGTACATAAATTTAATGTAGAAACGGTTGTTGATGTCACTTACTGTAACGATCCTAGTTTTTTCAAGATAAGAATTTTAGTAAGTATTTAAGTAACAGGAAAGTAGGCTATTTTAGTTCTTTTAGAACTTCTTGTTTTTTTCGATAAAACTCCAAATTTAGTCTCATAATTTTTAATCAGCGCTACCTGACCGCTGGTGAAAAAGGGATATAGAAACACATATTTTCTCTACCATATTTTTCGGGCTGTATTGAATATTTTTAAAAGCGGATTTTTTATGTGATAAATGTAGCTGACTTGCACGTCCCGACAATCCCACTTTTTGAAATTGATTCGAATATGTTTTTTTTTTAAAACTTTCAATAAATAATTTTACAAAAAGTATTCGAAGCAATAAAAAAAAGGGATTATAGAGATCTGTAAGTTATCTACATTTATTATTTAACAAAATACGTTTGTAAAAATATTCAATACAGCCGGAGAAATGTGGCAAAGAAATTGAATTAACACTGAGGCACTTGAGTTTGGAGACTCGCGTTCCAGCAGCCCATTCTCCCTTTAAGCCTCATTTCTCCGTATTTATTGAATATTTTACAAGAGTTTTTTTTTTGTACATGATAAAGGTTGCTGACTTACAGGTCTCTATAATCCCACTTTTTTACTCTTTATTGCTCGATTTGAAGAAAACGGGAAAAGATTGAACTTTTTGATCGACATGTTCTGTTTTAGCACATTAAGTTTACATAAGTAAAGTAAATTCTTCCTAAAACTTTAGCTTTAGTTGCCTTACCCCAACTTGTATTGCCCCAACGGTACTTATTAGTACCACTTCAAAGACCTTTGCTTTACTTTTCATTTTTTCGTGCGAGGGAAAATAGATAGGGTCATATGTGGGAATTATGGATCAAAAAATCACAGCATCCTATTTTTTTCTAAAGTATGAAAGATAGAAAGATTTAATTTTGCATTGAGTAAGCTTAAATAATTTAGAATTTATTTAAATAATCACTTTACCTAAAACTTAATTATTATTAGTTTTATTTTAATTATTGAGTGATCAGGAATTACCCCGGGTTTGGGCAATTATGGATCACACATGGGGTAAATATGAATCACCCATTTTTTTATAGTAATGCGTGTCAAAAGTAAATTAATATTCCAAATTATATCATTTTTAGCACAATAAAAAGATTGTTTTAGCACATAAAGGTAATGAAAGCGAAACTTGGCATATTTTTTTATGCCAAGTTAGAATTCTCTATGCATCTTTCTTCATACATGTAAAATGAACCATCAAAAGAACTCTATTTTGACAAAAAAAATTTCAATGGACTTTATTACAGCAATCCAAACTGAATTATATGGCACAAATAAATATTCTTTCAATAGTTTTTATTTTAAATAAATTTTCTCGTAAGTTTAAAGCAATGGCAACAGTGAAAATATTGAATAAAAATAGAATTTTCATGCTATTTCAATGTAGATTAAATTTTTTGTTATTTAAATTTTAAATATACTTTTAATTTGAATTTTTTAATGAAATTTGGAATACAGCCTAATCTGATTTTATGCTTCAAAATGACATATACCACTTAGCTAAAAACACATGAAAATTTTTTAAATATCACTGATCCAGAATTACCCCAGTGATCAAGAATTACCCCAGTAAACTGGGGGATAAATCGATATACCTTTAAAATCATTAAAAAAATTATTATGAAATTTTTTTTATCGGATTGAAAAGCTTAGACCTTTTCCTATTGAAAAACTGCACCAACAAAATAGTTAGTTCAAATATGTTTCTCCAGTATGGATCTTAAAAAAAATCATGTTTTTCAAAGACAATCTTTTTTGAAGATGTTTTTATAGTAGTGTAAAAAGTATTTTTTTTCTATTTTTTGCTGCAGAGTTACATTATTTTTGAACTTGATATAAGAAAATAGAATGTATAAGGATGACTTGGCATAATTTATTTTTTTTCTAAAAACCATTTTTAATCCTTAAAACTTAGTTATCATTATTTACCCCGGAAAGAGAGTGATCCATAATTCCCCCATGTGACCCTAGTGGGAATTTTTTTAATGCAGTTTCAACGTAACTAAAACCAAAAAGGTAATTCACACACATTCAACAAAATGTCTTCCTAGACAGTGCAATTTAGAAATAATAAGTAATAAGGAAGAATAAAGAAAATAAATTCAGAACATAAAGTACATTTTGTGTCCCAACTATTTCTTACCCTTTTATAATCTTATTACTTGCAATAGCTATCATTAAAATGGTTAAAGACAAATATTTAAAATTAAAACTTAACTCGGGGAATAAAGGGTTAATAATAAAAGGGCATGTTTCACATCTAGAATATAAATAGTTCCAAAAGAATGAAAATAAGGTATACACTCCTTGCCAACCTAAGTTGGGTAAATAGAAATATGCTATGGAGAAGATCCGTCAGCGGATGTAAAGAGTTCCATAAATAATTTGTGAATCCATCCAGAAAACATGTTTAAAACATTAATTTCGCTTAATATGTAACTGATTTGGATATTATTTGAGAAAAATTGTCAATTTTTTAAAAATAAAAAGTGTATTTTGGTTAAATTGTATTCACATCATTTTGTAAGTAAATATTGCCTTACAAGAGTTTCCAACTAACGGACCAATCTCACTTTTCCTCGGCCTCTTGACCCTTTGTTTTTACCCAAGTGAGGTTGGCATGAAGTGTAGGTTTCTTAATCAACCACCGTGTTATACCGCCAGTGAAATCCAAGAACGAACGCAGAAATGATTCTAGGATACGTTAACCTCTTGCAATCTGGCAACCCCATTTGGGTACATTTTTTAAAACATCCTCGCAAACAATTAACAAGTTAATTAGTTCCGAAATTGACCTGGTCCGATTGAAGAAGATCCAAATATCAGTTTTCAGCCTTTGATTACAGGTATCAATCATTTATTTCAATAAAAAAATTAAGTTTATCAAGGTTCAATACGAAATTAGAGTTCCTAAAAATTTATTTTAATTTTTTTTTCAAACTTTTTAAAAAGTCATTTTAGTAGTTCCTTTTAAAGGCATTTTGCATTGAAAACAATGTTAAAATAATCTATTCACTACAAGTAAGTGATGCGGGTTTTTTGTTGCATTTATAGCGCTTAAGTGCGTTTTTTTTTAGAGTTAAAGTCTTTTCGTTTTTTCGTTAGTAACTATTAAACATAATTTTTAAAAAGAATTTGCAAAACCTACTTTTTAGCATATATTTGTATGAAAAGTATGTTTAGATTAAGAACATATGTGTAGGATTTTGCTCGGGTCTTAAGAGGTTAAACAAGCCAATTAGCAGAAATAGAAAATATTTCTTCTGTAAGTTAGCCAATAAAATCCTCGATTTTCTAAGAGAGGTGCATTATTTCCAACACGTTCAGAGAAAATGTGTCTAGAACGTTTATTTCTTCAGAAAATAATACCAAAGAATTTCTTGGGATTTCGTTCTCAAATCACCGACTTATCTGAGTTAGATCGAGGCTTTAATAGTAAAAGAAAGCGATTGGGTAGGTCCAACATCGTTTAAAGAGTTGGCAAAAAATTATCCGTGATAGAACAACTTACTGATATCTTTGGGGTAAATATTATCGAATAAATATTGGATTCAAAACTCAAAATTAAAAGTACACAAATGAACTTTTAAATATTAATAATTTACCATGAAAATAGAGATACTTATATAAAAATAAATTGAAACTGTGAATCTAAGAGTTTTAACCATTTCACTCCTAAAGATTCCATTTGGAATCGTTAGCTTGCGATTTTTTTCTCACTAAGTCATACTAGCACATATTTTAAACAAATTTTATTGAATTCTAAACACATTTTCAATAAGTAATATTTCATTTTTGTATCGTTCGATGAAAAATCATGTCGTTTGAAGAATTAAATAATGTTTTTTTAAGTTAAATGAAAAAAAAATGAAAAACATTATGAGACAAATTTCATTCTGAAACAA
Source organism: Hylyphantes graminicola (assembly GCA_023701765.1). Classification (NCBI taxonomy): domain Eukaryota; kingdom Metazoa; phylum Arthropoda; class Arachnida; order Araneae; family Linyphiidae; genus Hylyphantes; species Hylyphantes graminicola. The sequence continues at coordinate 71,517,388 of CM043117.1, read as the reverse complement.
TAGTTTTAAACGAGTTGGCCCCATATTTTTCATGATTGCATTTTTAACTACTAAAAATTAAATTCTAACTTTTTTTAACAAATACAGTTTCGAAAATTGTTGCTTTTAATTTATTTAAAAGTTATGATTCCCATTTTTTCCCTTAGATTTTAGTTTTAAAAATTAAGATTTTCCCCCTGCTTTTTACTAATTCATTCTAAATGTCTAATTCACAAATTTTAGATTTTTAGAATAAAAAATAAAAAGTTGGGTCTGAAAGACTTACATAGCTATTCTTGAAAACCAAGCCAAATCTCTCCGTCAAATGTCACATGCCTTAGGCAAATGTTTTGGGTGCCAAATTTGTGAGTGTGCTCAGTCTATTCTTAACAAAAATCTTTGATTTGATTCCTTAAAGGAAGAAACACTATTTAAATGCAAATTTACATTTAAAAAAGGTGATGTTTGAAATAAGCCATTTGAATATGGCCTTTACATTCTTCAGTTTTGTGTCAAAGGACGGGATTTTATTTTATCCTATTAAAGATTTTAAAATGGTGCTGTGTAAATAGTTCGAAACTATTGTTAGATTAGATTCGAATTTTTTTAAATGTAAATTGGATATTTTATTTTATCAAGCGATATATAAACTGTATTAAAAGATTTACAATTCAATAAAAGTACTTTATATAATGTTTGATGGCTAAACAGTTTTAGTAGTTTTCAGCACTCAATTGGAGTATTAAGTGATGATGGATCGAGTTTATGTTTAATGGTTGTATAGTTATTTTTAAGCACAGAAAGTTTGTCTTGCATTAAGGACTTGGAAAAGACTTTTGGAGAGGAAATGATTATTATGTTATGTTATGTTATGTTATATATATTATATATTATATTATATTATATTATATATTATATTATATTATATTATATTATATTATATTATATTATATTATATTATATTTCATTATATTATATTTCTTCATTTTTATCTAGTTGGTTATGTTTTTTGTCACGATTTAAGTAACAAACACATACAGTCATCTTTCTTTTAATTACATTTTTTTAATTAAAACACGATAAAATTTATCATTAAATTAGAGATCTATATCACTACAAAACTTTTATTTACCACTAAATAAATCAATACACACATTTAAAGGTAATTATATAACTTTTAGGTAACTTCAATAACTTTAAAACCTATAAAGATCTCTGACAGCTACCATTTTTGCCTGTGTGATTTTCATGAAAACCTTGTTATGGCGTCTGGCTAACAAAAACTGGCTGACAAAGAACAAGTGTACCAAATTTGATGTCTGTATTAAAGAGTTCTATAGTAGGGTAGAGGAACGACTCGTACTAAGCTGCAGCCATGACTCACTAAACAGCCCGAATAAAGTGGAAAAGGGGCTAGGTAATTTATAATTTTGATACAGAGAAAGGAAGTACACACCGGGCAAGGGCGGGAATTGAACCCGCACCTGTTGCAGCGCTTGGACTGCCAGCGCTGTGGACTGCGATAAAAGAAACTTGGCCATTGGACCCCACATGCCACTCTATATTGGGTGCGTGTTGGTCCATGGTGCTGTTCCCAGGTTCAGTCTCTACCCTACTATAGAACTCTTTGGTATGTATCTCCATTCGGTTTTCAGTAATACCTTTAGCCAAAAAGTTCTATGGCATCTATTCTCCGCGCATGCGCAATTTTTTCAAACTTGAAAGTTGTGTAGGCGAGCTTTAGGAGAAACGCACCCCCAATTACATTTTATTAAAACAACGTAATTTAGTGTCTTCGTAAAGTATTAACGCAAATTCACTGTCATGTTAATTAACTTAATTTAATTAGGCTATTTCAGGAATTTAAAAAAGAAAGAAAGAATACAAAACTACGTATGTGAAAAAAAGTTCGTACTTCGTATTATAATTAATTTGATGAGAACGAAATTAAAGTAATGGTAACTACCCAAAAAAATTAGTCTTGGGGGCTTCAACTTGTAAAAAAGCTAGTCTTATTTCTAGAGACGTAAAATTACTTTTCGAAAGTTACGTATTTATATTTTTTTAAATTGGATCGGATTTAATTCTCACAGGATTTATTATGGTTGAGGGGAATGATATTGAAATAAAGAAAAATATATATAAGTATTTAAAAACCATTAAAATAACATTTAAAAAAAAACTTTGAAAATTATAAATTTTTGATGCAAAGTAGCGGGGTTCTTTTACGAATAACTTCGTTCTTTTGTTATTTAAATATGTAAGTCCTTTTCAAATTCTGTTTCAAAAATATTTTTTAAAAGCTATTTAGCATGTCGTTTAACATTGCAGTTGGTTAAACGAAAACGGTTTGCAGAGCCGATGGAAACTGTAACTGATAAATCACAACAACTGGTGGGATGGGGCTGCGGGGAGCCTTGTGGTTTATATCTCGATTTCTGGATCGGAAGGTCCCGCGATCGAGTCTCGGTATCACTGAAGTTCCACCTCGTATATTTAGAGTACGGGCTCGTTAAATCTGTTGGGTCACAATCCTGTGGGCGGTCATTGCGCATTTTCAAACTTGTACAGGTCCCAGGAGACCGTTCCCCTCCCCTTCAGGGACATGTCTAAATTGTGGAGGTGGCACGTGATAGATGGCAGCATCTGTCATGTATGTGTATGTTGTGTCTGTCTTACTTGACGAAGGTTTATAAGCGGGTCTCTGACCAGGCGTACAAGCCTGAAAATATACGTCAACCAACCAACCAACTGGCGGGATTTCAATTTAAACTTGAATGAAGCGAGTGAATCCCTTTAGTTCAAATTCTCACTCTTTAAGGGGTCACAGGAGTCTTAAAAATGTGCAAAGAAGGCACTACAAAGCATGGTTTAATCTTTCATGTAATTTTTTTAACTACTCAATATACAAGTATAATTTTTTTATATGTAATTCTACAAGATTTATTTAATATGAAACAAATTTTTAAATTTATAAAACTTTAGCCAAAACTAAAATAAATGATATTAAACATGAAGCTATTTGAACACATTGGGATTAGGCTTGCGCGGCAAATTGTGAGGTCAAAATTGAAGACAAGACCATGAAAATGACTTTATACTATACAAATATGTACAAACTAGGACTTATACCTAAATTCTCATCTCAATTTTAATTAGAAATTATTTTAAAAACTTTTTTCTAAAAAAAATTTATAAAAATTGTGAAAGTTTGATCTAAAATTTTTTTAAAATAATTTTTAATTAAAATTGAGCTGAGAATTTAGGTATAAGTCTTTGTTTGTACATATTTGTATAGTATAAAGTCATTTTCATTGTCTTATCTTCATATTTGACCTCATAATTTGCCGCGCAAGCCTAATCACAATGTGTTCAAATAGCTTTATGTTTAATATAATTTATTTTAATTTTGGCTAAAGTTTTATAAATTTAAAAATTTGTTTCACATTAAATAGTTCTTGTAGAATTACATATAAAAAAATTATACTTGTATATTGAGAAGTTCAAAAATGACATGAAAGATCAAACTATGTTTTGTAGTACCTTCTTTGCACATTTTTAAGACTCCTGTGACCCCTTAATCCGTCACTTTTCGGAATCCGACGGGTTTTGTGGTAACGATTCCGCCGGATAAGCGAGAATGTGAATGTGTGCTGAACATAATTAACAAAAGCTAAATATTATACCCTTTGCTTGAACTACGAATTAATAAATGATGCGCTTACGCATTTTAAGTTTGTCCCTTTTGGCATACATTCATTAGTCGAACTTTTATACTTAGACGTGAGAATTCGACTGTAGTACGGCAACGTGGTTAATTGCAAAACGAGTACGTGGTAGATTTCGCTTGAATTAAAGCTTGCTATTGGAGTTCAGGCTAAGCTGTTATATTCCGTTGTTTACTACGATAGTGGTGCAACTACAGGGTGGGGCGAATAAAAGTGGCTTGGCTTAGAAGTAGGAATAGGACAGGAAATGCTGCCAATTTAAAAAACCAATGCAAAAACAAGTTTAATATGGTAGCGTTTACATGAGCCATCGAATCCGTGGAATGCCAAAATCCCCATTGAGGGAAAAAGAGGTCGAGCAGGACTTCTAGCCCAAATGATAGTCTGCGGCCGAATCCATGGTATGAAACATCAAACCCTCCTTCATTGGGGGGTTTGCGAAACCCTCCAAGGAACCCTGATATTCCGGTTCTGTCTGGGAGGAAATCCCCAAGAGGGAAAAATTTCTGAGTTTGCTCTTCAATCCATGGATTATGTAAACGCGCCTAAAGAGTGATAACTTAAGGTGACCAAACTATACTGCATTTCGCAGTATAGTTTCAGCTGCTTGCAAAATTTTTAGAGCAAAGATTTTGCAAGCAGCGTCGGGTTTTTTTTTAATTAAAGAAAATAATATTTATAAAAACTTCATGGTGATTTCATAGAAAAAAAATGCTGAAACGAATTTGGTCAGGATAGGTTAACTGTACACTGTTAAAAAAAACTTGAAAGAAAACAGCGAGGTGACAGATGGCAGCATCTGTCACGTATATGTGTGCATGTGAGTGTGTGTGTGTTGTGACTGTCTTACTTGACGAAGGTTTATAAGCGGCTCTCTGAGCAAGCACACAAGCCTGAAAATATATGTATATCAACCAACCAAAACAGCGAGAAAAAAACAATTCATGGACCTGGGGCGCAACTAGAAAAAAATCCTGGGGGGGGTTTCAATTTTTTAATATTATTTTTCAATTCTAATTATTTTTAATTAAAAATAATTGTCATTAAAATTAATAGTAATTAAAGATAATTGTAATTAAAATTAATTGCAATTTAAATTATTTTTTTTTAAATTAAAGTTAGTTTTAATTAAAAATTACTCTCAATTAAAATAACTTTTATTAAAAATATTTTTTTTTATCAAAACTATTTGAATTAAAATTGATTTTTAATTTAAGTTACTTTTGTTTTAATGCAGTTTTTGTCGTATTTAATTTAGTATTACTAGTTACTAATGAATTAGTTTTTAATATACGAAACTCATATCTGTATTTAATACAAGTTAATTAATGTTTTATTTTTTTAAATAAAAATTAAGTGTAATAAATAAAAAATTAATTATTGTATGTTTTATATCGTTAATTAAATAGTTAGATAATTTAAATCACCGGATTTTTAATTAGTTAAAGTATTATTACTTTTAAATTGCTATTTTTATTATAAAAGGAGGTAGGAGAAAAGATAAATTAAACATTTATTTAAATTAAAAAATTTTAATATTAAAAACATACTATAATTACAAAACTAATTGGACAATTTTGTTTAACACATTCGCTGCCACTATATCATCGATAGAGGCTTCATCGATAGAAGCTGATAAAGTAGAAGAACATCCTGTTTTTTAAACCTGTTCGTTACAATAGAAATTAACTAACTATTCTTCATTTTCAAACAAGTACAAATCTTAGTTCTAGGTCGTAAAATTGCAAGGTTAGGTTGAATTAACGTCGCTAACTATTGCTACACGACAGCTAGTCGTAAAAATACGAGGAAATGTTCCTGGCCTTTTCCAACCGGATAACTCCTCATCTGTCACTAATTATTGAATTAAAAGCCAATTACCAGATTTGCTTCAGTGATTATTTTTTCGACTATAAAATCATCATTAAATTTTCAAAATTCATATTTTATTGGGGTAGTTTTTGTTTGAAAAAAATACAAAAAAATAATAAAACAGACTATTTGCATTTTTTTTTAAAAACTAGATTGTTGAATAACAAACTGAACCACACTGCGAAATGCAGTATATGTCTGGTGTCTGGTCGCCCTACACTTGAGACGAAGGATTTAATTTCCTCGTAATTTTAAATAGAATGCCTTCTTTCAAATCATCGAGTGATTATTCCAAGCACAGCAGGATCGGTTTCAAAAGTTACAAACGAACTTGAACTCATAAGAACGGTTGGCAAAACGGTACTATGAATTTCATCAGAATGTGCTGTTATCGATGAATCGGAACCACGCGACTCCCTAAGGAGTCAGTGGCATCCAACGTGTTAAAGAAATTAGTGTAAATGTTACGGTCACAGCCGAATTCGGCCACTTCGCGAATTGGCCGGCCAAATCGCGAAGTATCCAAGGATGCAGGCTTTTAATAAAACAAAACAATCGGGTAATCTTTAAATAAGCACGTCGCGTTTTGGCCGATAACTAACTAATAAATTTTATAGGAATCGGACATATTTAATGTTTAAGCTGGCCAATAAAAAAAAACAATTATATGATTTAATATTTCAAACTTCAACGAAGCAAGATTTTTTAGTGTACTTTCGACGTCATACAGGACAGGCGAATCTCCGATGTAAAATAATTAAAAAATTGTATGCATTAATGCCGTAAAAATAGCAATTAATAAGTAATAACGTGCTTTAAATATAAAACATTCATTTAAATGTAATGAAAACAGAACTGACTGAGCAGCCATTTCTAGATTTATGTTAAAAGCATTCAGATAAAAAGATAAAAAAAAAACGCGCCCAAGTTAATAACAAACATACTCAACTCATCTTCAGATACTTTAGAGAAGAAATTAAACTTACCGATATTTTGCTCATGACATCCATCCAATCCAGATCTTAAAATATAAAGACTCGCAAAAACGTGTAACACAGTGACTGATTTTACTTGTACTATGTATAATAAGCAAACTAAAAATACACGATGAAAAAAAAAGCCAATTTCAAATAAATCAGTCAAGATTTCTTTTTTATGGGTTTTCGACTACATTTTTGAGAACGATTAGAATTGTTTATGGGTAATGCAATTCATAAAATCAGTCTCGTTGGCACCACACTCAGTCGTCATCTGTAGATCTTATTGAATTTCATGTTTTCCCTTTTCATTCGTTTGCTTTATTTTCTTGTAATTGTATTTGTGATAATAAAAGTTATAATTGAATCATCGTCAAACTAGAGCTATACGGTAGCAATTGGCGACGGGCGTCGTAATTTAGAATCATAGTCAGTTGACGAGCCGTGCCTCTGAGAAAGCACCCAACGCAACAGTTAAGGGCGACATCGTACGCAGCGTCAGGACTTTGGAGCATATTTAACGTGCACTCCCTCTACAAGGGGATGCTTTATTAAGTAAACAAAACTAAGATTTCGGTTAACCGTTTTTATGCCTTTTTGGTCAAAACATATATTATTTGCGCCTTCGAGCACTTTTTAATTTTAATTGTTGACAGAATTTTTAATTGTCTACATTAATTTGTGTCTGGAGTGTAACTTTTTAACACGGCATATTTAAAAGTTTAATTTGAACAAATAGCATTTTAACGATTTAATGTTCCAAACTTCAAAGATGTTATTTATATCTATAACTACACTTAAGACGCGTCGTACAGGCGAATCGCCGAAGTGGAATGATTTAAAAATTCTATGCTTTTAAGTTGTTATATAACAATATCAACTAATTGATATAATACATGTTTTAAGTGTAAAACAGGAATGAAAATGCATTTAAAACAGAATTTAATAACAGCCATCCTTAGAATTATATTAAGCATTCAGATAAATCAGTAAAAAGCGCCGTTCCCTACAAACATACTCAGATCTTCAGGTACTTTACAGTAGAAATTACATAGAAAAAGGCGCAAAATACTCATAAAAAAAAACGACAAAAAATGAATAAATAGGTAAGACATGTCATTTTATCAGAACTGGCTCTTTTTTTCTGACCCCCACCCCCCTTTCACATTAGAAAAGTTTCGTTAGAAATATTTTGTTTTACACAGATTTATACTCGCCGCCAAGCACATAAGAAACGGTAGGGATGGCGGATTTTCAGAAAAACAACCGGTGTTTCCAAAACCGGTTTTTGGCTTAGACCTGCCTTTTGAAAAAAACCGGTTTTTAGTCAAAACCTAGGACAAGAAAAACCGGTTTCGGTTTTCCATCCCTTAAATGTTTCAAATAAGGGTAGCGGGAAGTAGAACGCGAAAAGCGAGATAGTGTTTCACAATGGATTTTTTTCATCACTTTCAATTTTTTTTATTGTTAACAAAATAAAATTTGACTATAATATGGGTTCTGGGGGGGGTTCTGACCCTAAAACCCCCCCCCGTGGTTGCGCGCCTGAACGTCTAAATTGTGGAGGTTTAGCGCAATGGATGGCAGCATCTGTCAAGATGTGCGTGTGTGCTGTGTCTGTCTTACTTGACGAAGGTTTATAAGCGGGTCTCTGACCAAGCACACAAGCCTGAAAATATATGTCTACCAACCAACCAACAGCGAAAAATTGTGTGAATAATAAACCTGTATGGGGAGTTTGAAATTCTTTTTATTGTGATAGAAAGATAACACGTGAGATATAAGCATCACTCGCTGGAATCTATTAAGGGGTCATAGGAGTCTTAAAAATGTGCAAAGAAGGTACTACAAAGCACAGTTTGATCCTTCATGTAATTTTTTAACTACTCAATATAAAAGTATATTTTTTTATATGTAATTCTTTAAGATTTATTTATTATAAAACAAATTTTAAAATTTATGAAACTTAAGCAAAAACTAAAATAAATGATAACACATAAAACTATTTACAGAATCTGAAATATTGGGATTATGCTTACGCGCCAAATTTTGAGGTCAAAATTGAAGAAATGACCAAGAAAAGGACTTTATATTGTACAAATAAAGACTTATACCTAATTTCTAAGCTCAATTTTAATTAGAAATTACTAAAAAAAACTTCAAATCAAAATTTTAAAATTTTTATGAATTTTCATAGAAAAGTTCTTAAAATAATTTCTAATTATAATTGAGCTCTCAGAATTTAGGTATAAGTCTTTGTTTGTACATATTTGTACAATATAAAGTCATTTTCTTGGTCATTTCTTAAATTTTGACCTCAAAATTTGACGCGCAAGCCTAATCCCAATGTGTTCAAATAGTTTTATGTTTGTTATTATTTATTTTAGTTTTGGCTAAAGTTTCATAAATGTTAAAATTTGTTCTTATCGAATTAGATATAAAAAATATACTTATACATTGAGTAGTTAAAAAAAATTACATGAGAGATCAAACTATGGTTTGTAATACCTTCTTTGCACATTTTTGGGACACGTATGACCCCTTAAGAAGGCAGGTAGATGGTTGGTGGTTCCGGTTTGCGTGCTTGATCGGAGACCCGACTATAAACCATCGTTAAGTAAGACAGGCTGAAATTTTTACTGAAATTTTTACTGATACAGAGAGAGAAGTACACCCAGGGAGACGACAGGAATCGAACCCGCACACGGTACAGAGCGCAGGCTGTTAGCATAACTGACTGCGATCAAACAAACTAGGCCCCTCCGGGTCCATCACGAATTGATGTAGGTTTACATCCAAAAATCACTGTAATATCTTGCGTTACACCACTTTTAAGCTAAACATTTAACATATTGATGATGTTTTAACCCCCTTAAAGTCGTTGCCCGTGTTACTAATCGCAATCTAATGCCATTTGCCAACGCGTAGTCGAATTTCCTGCGAATTTGTCGTAATTACTCCGGAATGATGTTCAGGCCATGAGCGATCTTGATTAAATTTTAAGCGTTGTTGTACAGCTTCATTTAAATGTTTGGCAAATGTTAGTTGCGGCTAGGTTTCTGTATAATGAGAGAAACGTGATGCACTGTTAAAAGTTTAAATAATAATAGTTAAATATCAAATTATTGTAGCGTTGTTTTATTATATTAATAAAAACAACAAAATAACCGTAAAAATTTACGGATTTCAATAGCATTGTTGAACAATTACAACATTGAAGAACTGAATGGAAAAATGCATTAAATGAAAAGTTAAAGAAAACAATTTTTTTCAACAATGTGGAACTATTAAACTCATACATTTATTAAAAATTATAAACATCTAGTACTTTCTTAATCGAGTTGTTTTGATTGAATATTAATCTCTGGTGTTGTATAATTTTTTCATAGCTACTTGAAAATATTTGTTTAAAGAGATAGTGTCAGTCCCATAGAGGTAATGCATTAGTTTTGGAATCACAACTTCCGCAGAAATATTGCCCTTTTTCCCCAGGTGTGGAATCAACATAATACCAAAATTTCAAATAAAATTTTTATCTAGTTATCTGAATATATATTTTTGAAGTTTTAAAATGCCAAAAATCTGCAGCAGATGGCTCCACTATTTTGAAACTTTATCAACTAGTATTACATACTTAATTTTTCGTTCCATAAGAATATCAAAAAGTATTTAATTAACATTAAAGTATAGCTTATTTTAGTTTTTTAAAACTTCTTTTTGTTTGTTGTGAAACCAAGTACGAAAATTTGATCAATATAAAATGTCATTAGCACAACAAAGACCCAAAACAAAACAAAATTTTGGAACTTTCTTTAATTTCATGAACTCATCTCCTACTTTCCCCATTTCAAGAGTTTAATTAAGTTGGATAAAGAGACTCGGGACATTTCCAATTAGACAACTTTCCAGTTTCTTATATATAAGGGTATTATTAGGATAGTTGTAAGCAAAGAAAAAAACTTTTCTGGGATCTACTAGCTCATAATGAGCGAAATAAAAATAAATACAATTTCTTCTCTGGATTAGAAGGATCGGAGAAGGTCTTATGGGAGTTATTTGGACAAGGGATTTTATTTGATTGATGTATTATGTTATTTTTTATGTATAAATAAAGTTTCGATAAGTTCCATTAAATTGAAGCAAATAATTTAAACTTAGTAACGAGTTGCCCAATTTGAATGTTTCAGATGACGTAACGCTCTTGTTTTCATTTCTATATGTACTAAGATTTAATTGGTTGCTTCGGTTTCACTCTCAAAAGGACCCAAATACATGAAAATAATTTTTTTCTATGCAAGCTTTCTTTAACATATGTTTTGAATAACCAACAGCACAGCACAGGTGTGGGAATCATCGTAACATTAACTTAAAGCAAAATTGATAAGAAAATAACTTCCGGTTACTTCATTTTTTATTGATAAAGTTTTGAAATAGTATCGCCATCGGATATATACTTTTGACACTTTCAAACTTCAAAAATTTATAAATAAATAACTAGATAACATGGCAAAGCAATACTTCTGCGGAAGCAGTGATTCCAAAACATATGCATTAGTTCTATGGGACTGACAATCATCCTTAAGAAAATAAAATAAAAACTTGTATTCCGAGAAACATCATTACTATTTGTCAATCATACCAAAAAAATGACAAATGACAGTGATCGCAAAAAAATTGGCATTTCAAAAAATAAATAATAAGTAAAATATTCTTAGAAAACTCATTTTCAAATGCCCAAACAAACTCGATTCTTCGAAACAAATGACAACAAACCGTTGGGGATGTTGCCATCCACGACATGAAACAATCACATATGAATGATTGTTCCTTTCGGAGGAGCAGGTCCAGTATATCCAATACATTAAATTGATAAACAACTTATTGAGGTACCATTAATACCGTCCCCAGTCTTTTGTACAAAAGGCTTTATGGTTTCACATAACAGGTCAATTAATGTAACTAATAAAAGGATTCTTTTAGTTCTGATAGTTTGGAATGATTGACAAATAGTAATGTTCTTTCCCGGAATAAAAGTTTTTATTTTATTTTCTTAAGGATGATTGTCAATCCCATAGAACTAATGCATATGTTTTGGAATCACTACTTCCGCAGAAGTATTGCTTTGCCATGTTATCTAGTTAGTTATTTATTTATACATTTTTGAAGTTTGAAAGTGTCAAAAATATACATCCGATGGCGATACTATTTCAAAACTTTATCAATCAAAAATGAAGTAACCGGAAGTTGTTTTCTTATCAATTTGGCTTTAAGTTAATGTTATGAGGATTCCCACACCTCGTGAAAATAAGATAACATAGCAAAGCAATTCAGTGTTTCTTAAGGGGTCATAGGAGTCTTAAAAATGTGCAAAGAACGTACTACGAAGCATAGTTTGATCTTTCATGTCATTTTTGAACTACTCAATGTATAATTTTTTATATGTAATTCTACAAGATTTATTAAATATAAAACAAATTTTAAAATTTATGAAACTTTAGCCAAAACTGAAATAAATGATATTAAACATAAGGCTATTTGAACACATTGGTATTAAGCTTGCGCGGCAAATTTTGAGGTCAAAATTGAAAAAATGACCAAGAAAATGACTTTATATTGTACAAATATGTACAAACTAGGACTTATACCTAAATTCTCAGCTCAATTTTAATTAGAAATTATGTTAAGAACTTTTTTCTAAAAAAATTAATAAAATTTTTTAAATTTTGATTAATTTTTTTTTTTAAATAATTTCTAATTAAAATTGAGATGAGAATTTAGGTATAAGTCCTAGTTTGTACATATTTGTACAATATAAAGTCATTTTCTAGGTCATTTTTTCAATTTTGACCTCAAAATTTGCCGCGCAAGCTTAATACCAATGTGTTCAAATTGCCTTATGTTTAATATCATTTATTTTAGTTTTGGCTTAAGTTTCATAAATTTTAAAATTTGTTTTATATTTAATAAATCTTGTAGAATTACATATAAAAAAATAATACTTATATATTGAGTAGTTAAAAAAATTACATGAGAGATCAAACTATGCTTTGTAGTACCTTCTTTGCACATTTTTAAGACTCCTATGACCCCTTAATGGAAAATGATTCCTGTGGGTTTTTTATTTTATCTATTTAATGGTAGTTTAAAAGTTTATAGTTCTCACCTACTTACTATAACAAATTTACCATAGCTTTGTGATACGTACAACAGCATATATCACAGCGTTTGTTATATACACTCTCAGAAATAACACTTTAATTTATACGATTCATGAATCCTCAAGCCTTATTTCGTTAATTTTGAGGATTGTTTCGTCAAACTATCACGTGACTTTTAAGTAAACGCGAATCCTCACTTTTAAGATCGTGATTTGACGATTCTGTATCTTGATTTTGAGGAAACTGAATCTCATTGTTGTACTCACATGCTCAAAAATGACGAAATATTTCTTTAGATTAGACGACATTCAAATCCTCATAAAAATGACGATTCAAATTTCCTCACTTTGAGGAAACGAAAACTCGGAGCATTTGCCAGTAACGGAATCGTCAAAATTAAGGAAAATTCGTCGTTTTTGAGCATTCATTTTTAAGAGTATATACAGCGCGAAATGTACATTGAAGCTCCGAATATCCAGAGCATATGGAAGCAGAAATTTCGGATAATTGGATAAGAGCCCGATATAATTAGAACAACAACCAACAATAGAACTGCAAGAGTAATCTAACAAAGTAGATTTTCATTAAAGCAGATATTCTTTTAGTCAGAATTTGGATAATTTGAAAGAGTCAGAAATTCATACAATTAGAGTTATGCTGTATATATATATTTTTTTCATTTTCTTGCAATATTTACAAACTTTAAACATATTTTAAAACTTTAAGCTTATTCGGTCTGCCAGTTTTGGTAAATTTGGATAAATACTTATTACCAAATTATTTCATATAAATTTTTATAAAAACTGTATACGAAGAGCTGCGGCGCCTTTACTCATTTAGCACTACCCAGGGAGCACGTTAGCTTAAGGATGCTACGGACGGACGCGAGTAACATTACACCCCAAATTATTATTATTTGTACAAATGTTCTCTTTCTTGTTCTCTGTATCTACCTCTGGCGAAAGAACTATGTTCCCCTTCGCCAGCTGCATTGGAAATAAAAAAATAAAAAAAACTTTAAAAAAACTTTGAATTCTGCATTCAACCAAATCCATTATATTAGGAAGTATAAATCAACGTATAAAAAATCTATGAATTATTTTCATCAATAACTAATTTTATCCTGAGTGGTTATATTCCGATCCGGAAGTGGAGCTACATGCCATTTATCGTTAAGAATAGAGCCCAGCAGACCGCAAATTCACTCAAGATAATACGACAAAGAAATAAACGATCATCACTTTTAGAAACTTTGTCACATTGTCTCATCCGGAAAATCTAATACCGTCATAGTAGGTAATGCAGTAGAGCCCGGGTGGCCCCATGCACTTGGTTTGTTTACAGCCCACTAAGCCAACAGTCAGAGCACTTTCCAGTTTCCGGGTGCGGGTTCGATTCCCACCTTCGCTCTGGATGTATTTTCTCTGTGCCAGTAAAAATTCTATCTGTGTTTGTCATACGTGACGAGGGTCTATGATCAAGCACACAAACCGGAAAATATGCGTACCAACCTACCTACTAACCCAGGGCCTGTTCTTTCATAAGGCGCGTTAGGCCCGGGCCTAAGGTCCCCATATTTTAGGGGCAATTAAATTTCAGTTTCAATTGCGCTAAATGCTGAAAATTTCCAAAATATCAATAAACTGAAAAAAATCTGATACTACACTTTGTTTTTTGCTCAATTTTGACTGAGAAATTGACCTAACGTGATTGTTTTGATCGATGTTTGTAAGGAAGCCTGTAAAATTGTAGCAAAAATTTGATACATACGTCGTACAGCACCATCATTACTGGAAATCATAATAACATTTTCCACAAAAGGGCCCCTAAAATGCCTATAGTCTGAGATTCCCTAGAACAGGCCCTGTACTAACTTATACTACAACAATGCATTGCTGCCCTTGGAAATGAGTGAAAGAAGTTTTAGCACAGGCAACTTGGGACACTTATGTAACAAAACTGAAAACCAACAGAAATTTTTGTTGCTTATCACGAGCGCCACTCAAGGCCGGATTTAAAGATTTGCCGCCTGTATTCTACGATTTGCCACTCCATTCACAATATTTTCCCACTTTGGGGTAAGATAGTTGGTGAGCTGCAAAATAAGGTGGCATGTGCTGCTTAAAATAGATATACATTCAGAGAATCATCTATGAATCACCGTCACCATTACAATCAAAGAATCATCTATGTATCTTTACACACTAAATCATAAGTGAAATAGCCGATTAAAAAAACAAAAAAAATTTCGACTATTTTTCTTTCAACTTCGAAATCCGGGAGGAGAGAATACGCTTGCCCTCGCAGTGACCATACTTAACATTTTTTAAATTGTGCGTAGAAAGAAAAATTTCTTTTCATCGACATCGGTCATTTTGAGAGTGAAACCGAAGCAACCAATGAAAACTCAATACGGAAACTGACTCAAGTAATGAAATCTCAATACGTGAAACCGAAGCAAGCTATAAAATATAGTACGGATAAAAGTAAAACAACAAGTATTACATCATTTGAAACATTCCCCATTGCAGTCTTAGTCTATGGAAAATTGACGTATAGCCAATCATTCTTTACCTTTATTTTGCGTGTCAGATTCCAGGTTCTTCCCTAGATACGTCACTTGGCTCGCTGCCCTGTGACGTCACATCGAACGTAGGATAAGAATTGCTATCTTATCGTTAATGTTAAGTAAGAAACCCACATCTGACGTCATATCATTGTATTTTTAGAGTTAAAAATGAGGGAGTTCCAACGTAGTTTGTTATATGTAGCCAGAGAGATTTCATTCAATAGATTTTGACTTTTAAGGAAGTCGTTGGAAATTAGAAAAGAAAAACTCAAAAAAATTTACATCGAGCACGTTTGTGAGAAAAATGCATGCCCTTACCAAAAATTTAGCCTAAAATATCTTTAAAATGTGCGAAACGGGTTATAAATACAATGCTCAAAACAATTAGGGGAGCGCTTTTGCATACTTTTGTTAAACCTTTCAGTCCCAACTTTTTAATTTTCTGACTTTTTGTTTTCTTTAGCTAAGACTTATCACTATGTATATTTAACTAAAAACTCAGTTCGACTATGCTTCTACGTAAATGAGAGAGGTAATATAAGTTACTTTTTTGGCCAATTTTTTTTTTACCCATACGCATAGATGGAAATGTGTAAAACAAAATTTTTAATCGTAAAAAAGTTATAACAGCATAATATGCTTTTTTACGATTCCCAACCCTCCAAACACTTTACTTCAAAATATACATGACGAGCTTGGTGGAATTAAATGCTAAGTGGCATTTTTGAAAATAATTGAGAGTTTTGTATGGATGAACATATTATACCTGTTTTAAAGATAACAAGATTCTCCACCTTTTATTAACTAGAAATTAAGTATATATTTTACATTTTGTATGCTGTTTTTAACATATGTGAGTGCAAACTTAGAGCTTCAAAGCTCTTTTCTCGTTTTCACCTTTTTGTCACTTAGCACTTTCTTCCACTAAGCTCTCAACATGTGAAGCTATTCCGAAACAGAAAATAATTTGGACAAGTATCAAGAGCCAGGACCTTTCCTGTGACGTCACGAATGACGTCGCAAATTTCAGGGGCTCGATTACTTAAGCGATGCGAAATGTCTTTTTCGCGGCGACAGCTTTAGATTTTAAAGGCCATTATATCTAAAGGAGATCGTATTCACGTCTTAAAGTTGCCATAAATGTACTGGATACAGTGTAATGTTTCTCTGACGTCATTGATTTCTTGGTATTTTTTAGTTGAGTCATGCAAGTAATAGCAATATAACGCAATCAATTGCTGAAGTATAAGGCATGTCTAAGGGTGAATGTTTTTTCAAATGAATATCTTACGGGGAGTCGGATATGGTTCCATCTCAACCATGTTAATTTTCCTTACTTTAGGAAAAAAAATTCTCGTAAACTATACGATAGATCGTTATGAACTTTTTTTTGTATTTTGTTCCTTGAATAAATGAATATAGCTCTTTGATTTAATCTGAGAATATTTCGAAGTATAAAAAAATACTTTTACAGTATTTTTTTAAAATATGTATTAAGAACCACACAAAAAATCAGATTTAAATTTATATTGTTTAGCAGAGATATTATAAATTAATTAGTTTAAATTAAAGAACTACATGAAAGGAATAAAATATAAGAAAAATTCACAATAATCTTTTCCAATCTTTTGCATAGTGATTTCAAATATAATGAACAATGCTTTGGGGGCATTTTTTTTTATTTAAATATAATTGATTTAGTTTAAACGGTGTTTTTCTACTAAAAATAGTCGTTTACGCTAGCACTTCTAGCATAAAAAGTTTTGCATTAATTTACCTGAAACTTTTTACAGATGCTATTTCAATATATATCTGTGCCATGAACCTCTAACATCTGGTGTAAATATACAATTTTTTTTAAATGTCCAAGTGTAAATTAATCGAAAAAAATCTCTTTTTTTGAGGTTAATTATAACATTTTTCTTAATAACTTCTTTTCTTGTAATTTGTATGTAACTCTAGAGGGTCATTGCATGCATCAGTTCAAAACGAAGAATTTAACACGTAATTTATGTTTATAGGATGAAAATTCAATGTGGTAGACTTGTTAGCGTAAACCTCTTTTTTCAGTAGACAAACACCGTTTAAAATAAATAAATTATATTTAAATTTTTAAAAAAATGCCTGAGTAGTATTATTCATTATATTTGAAATCACTATGCTAAATTTGGAAAAGATTAATAATTTTGGGTATTCGCCTACCTTAAGTCCTAATTTTTTATTAAATCGAAAGAAAGAAAAAATTTCAATGAAGGGACTTTAATATCGCGGATATATCCCTCAGACTGTTTCAGTACCCTTGTTTCAACTTCCGTTCTAACCGTCATATTTATAAAATTGTTGAGTGCAAAGTGCCATATCAGAGATATATACTTAACATGTATGAAAGGAATTTTTCGGTTTCACAGAAAAGTTGACTTATTAAGTTGGTCTTTGTAGGAATGAGTAAGGTTTTGGACGTTTATAGAGACGAGATAGACGACGTAGAGGTGTTTATAGAGAGAGAGGATAGAGGACGTTTATAGAGACGACGTTTATAGTACGATGTATCACATATCCCCCTCACAAGCTGTTATCAACCGATGGGAGAGTAAGAACTAATATTAAAATTTAGAAATAATAATTATATTGAAAATGTTCTGCGATTAAATGTTGTAACTGTAAAATGTGTAACGATGCGAAACCGACAGGTGATCAAGCTATCAAATCCACAAAATTAAAACCTACAGAAAACAGTTCATTAAATTTCGAAATTTGTTAGTCCACTCTTCTCCAACAAGCAATATAAATTATTAAAATATATTTGTACACAATGTCAAATTGATATTCTGAAAAATTAAGCATGTTCACTAGCAAATTAATAAAACGCTCATAAAATAAGCAGACTTAAGGAAGCATAAGTAATAACATTAAAAATTAAAATATTAAAAATTGAAATATTATGATATAAATATTATAAATAGAAACATTATTACTTGAAATATAATAAATTGAAGTATTATAAATTGAAATATTAATAATTGTAATATTTTAAATTGAAAGAATAATAATAACATAAATTGAAAAATTATTACATGTTTATTTTACCAACTTCGTCTGTATGTCCTTTTTTACTATCTACAGCTACGCGTGATGGATTTTTCAGAATGAACTAAACTCTGAAGATTGTATTTTTAAAAAAAAAGTTGCCTATACTGTAAGTCTGCTCCGATTAATACAATATGCTTACAATAAAAAAAAATTTAATGAACTGTATTAAAGTTAAGTTAAACAAATTACAAAAAAATTCTAAACAGGAGTTTTCAAATTTTTGTTAAACAAAAAAATATTATTTTTTAATCTCATTTTTCTCTTACATATTTTCCATATTGATTAGAACGAAACTATCTGAACTTAAGCTACACTTTTCTGGTTCCGAATAGGTTTCGTTCTCTGCTTTTGGAACAGCTGACAACTAGAACCGGACTATAAATAACATAGTTAAAGTATTCGATCGGCAGATCACGTGATCTATAATGTTAACTACGGGACACGCATGGAGACTAAAATTGGTATGGTATAGGGCCAGTGTTGCCACCACATTGAGGAAAAAAATACTACGAAGAAATACAATTTTGTTCTACAATTACAAAAAAATATGAACATACTAGAAAAGCGTTTCAAGTTTGTTTAAAGGCACTAAAAATATTCCAAAACGCAGCTCGTACTTTTATGGCATTTTTTGAAATTTTAGTACTAAATTTCACTTTTTCGTAGCATTTTTCTCCTCAATGTGGTGGCAACACTGACACCATACCTTACCAATTTTAGTCTCCATGCGCATCCCGTCATTAGCATTGGAGGTCACGTGATCTGCCGATCTAATACTTTAACTATGATATATAGAAACCGGACGAAAAGTGTGGCGTCACAGAGAGCCTCTATGACCTTCTTAGTAGAGCCAGCCGTGCCACCACACACACTCAACTTTTAATACGGCATTCCATCTCATTACACTCACCAAAAATATAAACACCCTACAAAACTCTTCAATCATTTGAAAAACTATTAAATTATCCCGCTTACTTATTAACTGTTAACTATCATTTGAAGACTTTTAATTAGTAGATAAATACTGCAGCTCGCTCTTTATAAAAAGAGTTTTAATTAGCGAGGCCTTTCGGCGCTTTAGGACCTTTGAGCGGTACAAAGCTTTCTATTGATATTTTTTGGGCTTTAATCAATTTCCCCGTCGAATCTTTACCAAACAATTCACATTTACTCCTCTATTCCTCTCCTGGGAAATTTCGCTTCTTTCTGAATATAATTTCTGAACTTTTAAGCCATTTCAACACGCAACGTTATTGATAGCATACCTTTACCTTCCCACAAGTACCGGAAGGTAATATTGACCCTCGGTACCACAGTCTGTAGGTTCGACTCCATTCTAGTATATGCCAATTGGAATCAGCTTTTATGTTAGGTAGGTTGATACATGTATTTTAATGTATGTGTGATTGAGTAGAGACCCGCTAGTAAGCCTTGGTCAAGAAAGACAAACACAGACAGAATTTTTACTGACACAGAGAGGGAAAGCGCACCCAGGCCGAAGGCGGGAATCGAACCCGCACCCGGTACAGTGCATGGAGTGTTGACGTAATTTGCTGCCATCAAACCCTCTGGACCACCCGATACCCTTCAACCTTAAGGAGCGTGGGTCTTCTGTCAATAGCCCTCATGTGAAAAGAAACCAACCACATAAAATACAAATAAACCAAATCTCAACATGAATAAAGTATGACTTAGCTCCTTGTATCGGAATTTATCCCTTGGACCGGAGTTTTATTTACTAGAGCTGGCATATATTGATCGAAAGCCCGGCTGTTACTGTTATCGATTACGTTTTTGAGGTCGGCTTGACGGCAGATGTGTTTGCCGAGATTTATTCGGTAGTATGTTGGGCAAAGAGTTCTATAGTAGGGTAGAGGAACGACTAGTACTGAGCTGCCATCGGCAGCCATGGCTCACTACGGAGCCCAAATATAGTGGCAAAAGTGATAGTTAATTTATAATTTTGATACTGTGAAAGGAATTACACCTAGGGCAAAGGAGTCAATCGAACCCGCACCCGTTACAGCTAGCGGACTGCTTGCGTTATGGTCTGCAATCCAAACCACTCGACCATCGGACCCCACATGCCACCCTATGTTGGTTGGTTGGTTGGTAGACATATATTTTCAGGCTTGTGTGCTTGGTCGCAAGGACCCGCTTATAAACCATCGTCAAGTAGGACAACACAAGACACACACAAACACATATGACTGATGTTGCCATCTGTCGCCACCTCCGCAATTTTGACATGTCCCTGAAGGGGAGGGAAATTTTCTCCAGGGACCTGTACCCATGGGAAACTGCGCAATGACCGCCCACAGGACTTTCGGACCCAACAGATTTTACGAGCACGTACTCCGCATATACTCGACAAACACAAACATCCATGCCTGAACGGGATTCGAGCCCGGACCCAGCAGGTCCGGAGGCCAAAGCCTTAACCACTACGCCGCTGGATCGGCCACCCTATGTTGGTCTCGGTGTTGGTCCATGGTGCTGTTGCCAGGTTCAGTCTCTACCCTACTAAAGAACTCTTTGGTTGGGCCATGGTTAGATTCACCGAAATTTTCTGTTACCTGCTCTGCTCTAAAGGCACATTGGATTGGATTGGATTGGTTTACATATATTTTCAGGTTTGTGTGGCTGGTCGCAAGGACCCCCTTATAAACCATCGTCAAGTAGGACAAACACAAGACACACACACACATATGACTGATGCTGCCATCTGTTGACAGATGGCAACATCTGTCTCCACCTCCACAATTTAGACATGTCCCTGAAGGGGAGGGAAATTTTCTCCAGGAACCTGTACCCATGGTGAACTGCGCAATGACCGACCACAGGACTTTCGGACCCAACAGATTTTACGAGCACGTACTCCGCATATACTCGGTAGGTCTTCAGTGGCGACCGGGTCTCGAACTCTCAACCTTCCGATCTCAAGCCGAGATCCCTTGACCACTAGGCTCCCTACAGCCCTGAAAGGCACATTAGTTGCGTTTACTAAAACTATCGATTTAATTACGGGGTTCCCCGAGAATACTGGGGCAGACGTGCTCTTTTAATCTGTGGAGTTCAAAGTCCCGTAAGCTTACTATGTTGGGTGCCAGCTCAGGTGTCAACCTCGTCATTTATTGAACTCGGTTCTAAATTACGAGGCGCAACAGGCTGTGAAAAAACCTAATTTAGGAGGCTGGAAATAAACAGCCGAAAACGAATAAATTACCAAATTCTCAAAAGCAATGGGCCCCAACTCGTGACGGATGGCCCCGAGTACACTGGGACAGACGTGCTCATTAAATATGTGGAGTCCAAAGTCTTGACGGCGTCAGCGGGCGATGTCGCTCGAAGTTCCGTTGGGTGCCCGCTCAGGTGTCGACCTCGTCACTTGACCAGGGTTCTAAATTGCGAGGCTTTATTGGCTGTGTTCTCCTAAAGAAGGTTAGAATTAGGCAACCGGAAACGATTACATTACCATTACCATTACCATACTAAAGTATGGCGGTTGAGTATTTATAACAATTTTTCCAACTGTTGCAGTTGTTTTTCCCGTCGTGAAAAAACCTTTTGAAAGTGCCTTACATTTTGAGTCAAACTTTAAAAAAAAAACGCCATTTTTCACAAATATAATAAACATCTAACAACTTTCTTCCGAAATACGCTTCAATTTACGTTTTATTTCTATCGCACATATTGATTTATACTTATCACATTTTTTTAAAGGAAATACAACCAATAAATCATCCATATTCCGCCATAAATATTTGGTGATAACATCTATATTTCAAAACGCCAAATAGTGATGCGAAGTTTTGTATGTCACGATCACATCGTATGATAACATCAAGTAATCTATTATAAAGAATGTACAGCAAAAAACAATGACGCTGAAAAGTCAATACAAGACATTAAAAAAGCATAACTTTTTTTTAGATGGAAAGTGTTTTTCAAGAAGAAGCCATAAAATTGAATAAATTTTTAATTTTCTGTTGGATCTTGGGTTGTCATACGAAAAGTTAATATAATAAAGTTGGTAGAAAAACAAATTGTTATTTTTACCCCTTCTTTAACCCTTTCAGGAAAAGAAATAATTAAATTAGTAAAATACATAATGGAAATTTTTTTTTCAGCAGGCATTTTTTGTCTCTTTGCCCTAGACAACTTTTGGGGCCCAGGTGGCCGAGTGAGTGGTATGGTACGGTACAGATATATTCCAGCTTGTGTGCTTGTTCAGAGAACCGCTTATAAGCTTTCGTCAAGTGGGACAGACACAGAAAGAATTTTTACAGTCGCAAAGAAAGGAATAACACATAGACAAATAACAACATTTATTGACAGTCACAAACATCCATGCCTTTACCGGGATTCGAACCCGACCCCAGCAGTTCCAAAGGCTAGTACACTAACCATTCAGCCACCGGGGCGGTGAGTGATTGGGGATTTTGCACCATTTTGTGCAACACTACAACATCAGTACAAATTACGCTAGCAGTCTGCTCACTGTACCGGGTGCGGGTTCGATTCCCGCCTTTGCCCTGGGTGTAATTTCTCTCTCTGTGACAGTAAAAATTCTTTGTGTGACAATTTTGGTACACACATTTTCCCACAACTTTTTTTTTGCATACTATACATAATTTAACAATTCATACTTTCTTTCATAGTACAAGCATGGATCTCTATTATTTAATCTTATATAAGAATAACTTTTACGGTCCCCAAAAAACTTTTCAGTACAGCCGAAAATTATTTTTAAAAAAAAATCGCTGAAAATGAATACATAGTCTACAAAACAAAACGCGTTCCTAAAATTTAACGTTTGCTTCACATCCTGGTATGAGAGTCTCTACACTTTTCAGGCAAAGGTTTAGTTAGAAGATTCTGTTCGGTTATACAAAATAATTGCTCAAATTTAAGTTTTATACACATGATAAACTAGGTGTCTATAATGTGTGTGTTACACTACTAGGTGTGTTTATACAGTGGTGGAAATTGAATTATGAACTGGCAGTTTTTTAACAGTATTTCTTTATTAAATGCGTTTTTATCAATTTAAATTTCATCCACTATACAGGCTTTGTATTATAAATTATACCCGAAAATAAAATTTTATATAATTTCGTAAACAATTTATTTTGTTGATATTTTAGTTTTAGCATAGGGAAATTGATTTATGAACTTTTACATTCAATCTCCTTTAATAATTACTAAAACTATTTTTTTTTTTCGTTATTTCTTCGTTGATTTGTATTTTCATAGACAACACGAAACTTTGGGTCAAGTTTTGGTCAAGCAATTTCCAGTTTTTAATTATTAAGTCCTTCTATTCCATAACTGATACACACTCCATTGACACCATACTCTTTTTGAGTAAATTATTCATACCAATTGATCTCAGACATTATTCTTTGGGTTTAAGTCATGGCTATTGACAAGATGATCTAAATGAACAACATTTTGTACATTAAACCATTCTTCCATTTCGTTTTAAATGTGGATACTTGCATTATCATGCTTAAAAATAGAATCAAAAGTATAGTTTTGCCACGCAAAAAGGAATCAAAGATTTTTTTTAGAACTAATCTGCAATAAAGTGATGTTTGTCAGCCCTTCAGAAACAAAATCTTGTTTCTTCAATCATAAGATATCGTTGCTCAAACCATCATACTTCCACCACTAACATTTCTGCCGAAGACAGATCTTGGTTATTTTCGAAGATCCTTACAATAACAGTTTAAACCATCACGTCCATCCAAATTGAACTTTTTTTCATCAGCAAATTTCCCTTTATTCTCATTGCTCTCAATGCACCCCCACCCAATCCATTTTCATGTAGTTATGACCCTATATTAATAGCCTGTTCTTATGGTGAAGAGTCAGCTTTGGGAGCAGCCTTTATTTTGGAACATTTCAAGTTCGACGACGATATCAATATTTGTCCTACTCTTCTGGGAGTTACAGGAAGTGATAGTTCATAACAAATTCGTCCTGCAATGCAAAAATGCTGCCACAAATGGTAACTTTTTGGGATGCAAGTCCAATAATCGTGATTTTGTGCCTCGTCCCACGAGGGTTACCCATTTTTTATTGATGGTTTTTGCCGTAGTCAGAATGATTCTTCAAATATTTATGAATTATATGTATTGATCGTTTAATTAGTATGCTGATTTCTCTAACAGATTTGTTACAATATTATATAAGGGTCATTTTTTACCTTTTTGGCTTCAGGCAGTCCCGCAAGCTTACCTATTTCCTAAAATGGGAATAAAACAGATAAATTTCAACAAAGTTGGCCTTAATCTTATTTATAAGCATTGATAGTAAGCTCCCCTGAAGTTCAAATGAAGAACTAGTTGAAATATTTGGTACCTGGGTTCAAAATAAATATGAGTTCATAAATCAATTTCCACCATTTGACGTGCCCAAAAACTAAAAATAGATATATTTTTTATTTAATATCATTTTTTGAAAAAAATTATGTGTGAAAATCCTTTATTATACTCTGAATATACAACCCACAAAATTCGAATTGTGAGCACTTAATACAAAGCGATATCTGGTGAAAAGAGTGTTAGTTCATAAATCAATTTCCACCACTGTAGCACTAATTACCACACAATACACACATTTAAAGGTACTTATATACCTTATAACGTAATTTGAATAACTTTTAAAGCCTTAAAAATTAGATGGCAGCTACTCTTTGCGCAATTTTCTCAAAAACCTTATTATGACGTACTGGAAACAAGTGTACCTAATTTGAAGTCCATACCTCTTTGAGTTCAAGCTGCACAGTTATGTCAAGCACACTTATGGAACAATGTTCGAAAACCATTTTTTTGTAGAATCCGCGCCATCTAAGACATGCAGAAAACACAAAATCTCCATTGCTGGTTTTCGACCCTATTGCGATAGTTCATTTCTTAATATTTCATAAATTAAGAGTAAAAAGGTTTTACAAACTATGTAAGTACATAACTAAAAGTAAAACGGCTGTTACAGCTTGGGTTCTATGAAAAGAATCTGGTTTTTTTTTTTTAATGTTTGTTATATTATTGTTTAAAATTATTATTAGTCTGTTTATAACAATGTAACAATATTCTGTTTATAACATATGTTATTATTGTTTTCAACATAAAACCATAGTTTGGAGACCCTGCACCTTTTTTTAAGCACCCAGATCCCATTTTTTAAGTAGATATCGAAAGTATTTCGAAGCTCTTAGCAAAAAGAAAGAAACTTCCAATTTTCAAGAAAAATTTGAGTGCTCCGAAATGAGATTTGAAATGAAAAATATCTTTCACAAGAACAAAAATACTGAAAGAATTGTTCGAAGAGCGGAAAATAAGTGATTTCTTGTTATTATGTAAAAAGAATATATGGGAAGTTCATCATTCGAAAAATTGGCGTCTGACGAAATTCGAATTTCGTTTTAGATGGAGTGCATGGAATAAAATGCAGAAAATAAGTTATGTGTCCACTTTTTAAAGAGTAGAAATTACATGTTCGTCTATTGAATTTGTATCTAGTACATGTTTTATTTGCTTCAAAATTCTTCTTATAAAATTCAATTCGACCATGTATTTATTTACAATTTTGGAATAAATTGCCTCAGATACTTTTAAATTTCATTTTATTTTTGAATTTCACTTTAAATGAGAGACTGTCTACGTTACCAGGGGGAAGGGATCTCAAATAACTCACGGGTTCAAAATAATTATTGAACAGGCAAATACTGAAAACACATAGTTTTTAATCCTATTATTTTTCCAATATTCGGGCTTAAGAAATAATGAAAAACTTAAAAGAATAATAGATAGTAAAGATAGTAAATAGATAGTAAGAGAATAATAAATCCACTTACTATTTACTAAAGAAAAGATAAACCTTTTTTTTTTTCATAACACTTGTGGAAGGAATTAATGAATAAAATTCTTCGTAAATATTTAATTTGTAAATAAAGAGTTTTTTATTGCCATTAACTAACGTCTTATTTCAGCAGACGATTTTTTTAATGCGGTGTCCAGACGAAAATTCTTCGAAAGAATTATCGGATTCTGTTTTATGCTTTTTTTAATGGTTAAGTTTTAATTAAATTTTCCATCTTTTTTAATTATTTATTTTCCGTTAATCATTTTATATTTTGTTTCAATTTATTTTGTGATTGGAAACATAAACAACATGCATTGTAATTTTTGTACAAGGAATAAAATATTCTATTGGAGATATCTAAGTATTAAAAGATTAGTAGATTGTATTTATCCGAAAAGAATTAAGAGGCAAATATTTATTTTCAGATATATTTATTTGCTAATATTGATCTTTTATTGAAATGAAGAATACATAACAAAAAACCTAAATTCCATAGTCTTTAATCCCCAAAAAATATTTTAGATTGCAGACGGAAGGTTGGTTAGCTTCCACTGAAGTTGTTTCACGTAGTTTATGGCAACAGTTTGTTGTCATTTGTAGCCCGGAATTACTTATGTTTTTTATTCGAAAATGAGTTTTCTAAAAATATTTTACTTGATAAATGTTTTAAATAGCAACTTCTTGCTGTGCTGTTGATTGTTCAAAGCATATGTTAAAAAAAAGTTCAAATAGAAAGAAAAGTTTTTTCCGAGTGAAACCTAAGCAACCAATGAAATAGCAGTGAGGTGGAAATTGAAAACAGAGCGTTACATCATAAGAAACATTCCCATTACTACACCTTAAATAATACCACTTCTTTTAATGTGGTTCTATGTCAAATTCGAGAATGTGACTAAAAAAGAAGGAATTGAAAAGACAAGTTTTTTTTTTGGTTTTTTTTTTTTAAGACTTAACGACTTGCCAGCGTCCTCTCATAAGGCAAGTTTACATGAGCCATCGAATCCATTTATTGAAGAGCAAACTGAGCAATTTTTCCCTCTTGGGGATTTTCTCCCATGCAGAACCGGAATTGCAGGGTTCATTGGGAGTTTCGTAAACCTTTCAATGAAGGAGGATTTGATGTTTCATTCCATGGATTCGGCCACAGACTGGGTTAGAAATGCTGCTCGACCTCTTTTTCCCCTAATGGGGATTTTGGCATTCCATGGATCCGATGGCTCATGTAAACGCGCCTATAGTTACCTTGTACCATCGATCACGCTTCCATTAGATGCTTTAGCTAGCTTGTCAAAATATAAACCAAATACTTCGGTCTGTCGAGGGTGTCTTCGGATTAGCACCGCTCGCATGTTCACAATACCTACTCAGCTCGTCCATTGCAACGAAATAACGCACTCTGATTGAATGGTTCTCAAGTCAACGAAACTGAGGTTGCCTACTGTACTCTAGAGAACTGGCGATATTCTGTTTCTTCTTACTCGAGTTAGTCGTTTGTTTTAAATAAACTGTTTTTTTTTTTTGTTTTGCATCAAATTGTTACTAACACAAATGAAGAATTTTTTTAAAGCAGTTAATGATATGTAATTAGTTCGATTCAAAAATAATTATAAAATGAAAGGCTTTGAATAATTAAAATTTACTGCCAAAACTTCATACAAGTTCTAAAAATGAAAAGTTAGAGTTCCATTATGAATTAAATTCCTACTTTTAAAGTGGTAATTGAATAGTTTTGATTTGATGGACAACACTAACTTGTTTCATAAAAAATATTTTAATTTAAGAAAATTGAATTTTAAATAATTAAAATTTTCACCACATTAAAATAGCTAAATTTCCTTTAAATTAACTAATACATAACTATTAGTCCCATAAAACGATCTAGTTAGACTTATATTTAAAAAATCATTTTAGTATTACCTTGAATATTGAGTGAATTACTTTTAGTTTTAGATTTAAAAAAAAATAAACTTCATAAAAAAATGTTAGATGCGATTTTTATAAAAAAACTGATAATTTGTATCTCACAGAAATTAAAAAAATAATTAAATTGGAAGTCGAATGGAAAAGGAGAACAATATTTTTTTAAACTCGAGTTTGTATTTTTTTTTTTAATTTGACATGGATGACCAATGTTTGTATTGGAAAAAATTTCAGGAAGTTGTCAAATTCAATACAAATTGCCAAAAAAGATAAAGCGCCAAAATCGGCATTGAATCGTTGCTTGAGAACTGTCCAATCAGGGTGCTTTATTTCATCGCAATGGACGAACTGAGTAGGTATTGTGAACATGCGCGCCGCTCGTGTTAACAATAGTATAAACTATAAATGGACACATAACTTCATGTTCCTTTTATTTTATTAAAAAAAACATTTATTAATTATCATAATGTTTTGACATTTTCGTGTTTAGGTCTTTAGGTGTCAACTAATTTTACTAAAAACAATATCACTTAAAGCACGTCAAATAACAATTTTTTCAACGGCACTTTGATAATTATGAAGTTCTATATTTAGACAACGAATGACTTTTGAGGATTTTTAAAAAAAAGGTCATTAGTTGAACGTTAATTAAAGTTTCAAGCTCATTTCCCATCTAAAATGTTCTAGATGCATCAATTTTTAAATTAGTTTTATAAAAGCTAAAATGAGCGAAATAACAAAAATATTTTTATTTTAATTAAACAATTACTGTAAAAATTATATGTAAGGTAACCCATTTTTTAAGTTAATAATAAACGTGTTAAGCTATTTAATATTTGAAATAACACGCAAAAAATTTTAATGTTAAACTTTGCTCCAAAAAAACAAACGTTTTATTAAAATAGTTATTAAAAGTTAATTTTTCACTTAAGGCTCACAAGCGATATATATTTTTTTTAAATTGCTTAATAATCTATTCCCCTTCTTTGAAAGATTTTTTTTATCACTTATAACATAAATCACTGTTATTGCCACTATAGCACCCTGCACATGTACTTTGCAGCGACCGTAATGCTAATGCAGCAAAACACATGTACAGGGTTTTACTAGGGTGTTTGAAAAATGATAAATTGATACGGTCTTTAAAATAAAATAGTTAATTTAACTATTTGATATCATGTTGACATCTTCCTGAAGTCATAATTTATTTATTTATTTATTTATTTATTTATTTATTTATATTATTTATTTATTTATTTATTTATTTATTTATTTATTTATTTATTTATTTATTTATTTATTTATTTATTTATTTATTTATTTATTTATTTATTTATTTATTTATTTATTTATTTATTTATTTATTTATTTATTTATTTATTTACTTACTTACTTACTTACTTACTTACTTACTTACTTACTTATTTATTTATTTATTATTTATTTATTTATTTATTTATTTATTTATTTATTTATTTATTTATTTATTTATTTATTTATTTATTTATTTATTTATTTATTTATTATTTATTTATTTATTTATTCATTCATTCATTCATTCATTCATTCATTCATTCATTCATTCATTTATTTATTTATTTATTTATTTATTTAATTATGTTAAAAAATATTACACAATTCCTTGTGGTGAATTATCTATGAATAGTTATTGTCACTATTATTAATATTATCATTATTATTATCACTTATCTTACTATCACTATTATTATTAACACTCTCATTTCTATTGTTGTTTATTGGTTTTATTGCATTCATATTTTTTTCGTAGTATTATTATTGTTAGTATAATAATAGTCACATTATCATTATTATTATTATTATTAACGTTGTTGTTAGTTGTGTTTTTTGATATTTTTATCGTAATTACTGCGTCTTTCATGTATGGTTGAATTAAAACTTAATATTTTCACATTCACCAACTGATATTTTTCTTGAATGGACCTTTTCTACGTTGATTTTTTTTAATTTTGTTTCTACGAAGTTTTGTTTCTTTTACTTTCAACTTGAGACCCTGAACCTAAACACACAAGGAGTAGCATTTAAGGACTATGGAATTTAATATTCCTTGATATATTTTACAACTCAAGTGGAACATTGCAACAAAGAGAATATACAAAATTAAAAAAAATAGAATCTTCGAAACTTCAAAATGCCATCAATTAATAGCAAAAACAGTAATTAACAGTAAGGGCAATGAGAAATTAGATTTAGAAACAAAAATTCAAATTCAAAATAAGCTACATAAGGCGACTACGAACTGTATTAAAGAAAATTAAATTTTTGTTCCATGAACTAATGTAAGACTTCGAGTTAGTGTTTACGAAAACGTGTTCGAATTTAGGTACGTTATCGAAGAGCCACTTTGGAATTTAAACTAGGCTATTTGCATATTCGCAGCTGTTCTGTGTTTAACTTTTGACTGTTTAAATACGAGTTAAAGTACATTACTAAGAAATTTTTCTCTTTCGTTGCTGGAAGAGTAGCTTCAGTAATAATCTCTTATATATATTCCTTATTATCATTAGTATTATTATTGCTATTGTTGTCATTATTATTGTTTTAGTCATTATTCTTGTTGTTTGTTTTGCTACTGTTATTGTATCTATTATTGCAATTGATATTGTTATTATTATTATTATTATTATTATTATTATTATTATTATTATTATTATTATTATTATTATTATTATTGTTATTGTTATTGTTATTGTTATTGTTATTGTTATTGTTATTATCATCATCATCATCATCATCATCATCATCATTATCATCATCATTATCATCATCATTATCATTATTATTATTATTATTATTATTATTATTATTATTATTATTATTATTATTATTATTATTATTATTATTATTATTATTATTATTATTATTATTATTATTATTATTATTATTATTATTATTATTATTATTATTATTATTATTATTATTATTATTATTATTATTATTATTATTATTATTATTATTATTATATTATTATTATTGTGTTTGTTTTCTGTTGGTTTTATTGTTGCCATTATTATTATTTTTATTATGATCAGCATCAACAGTATAATCATTGTTCTTTGTTATTGTAGTTTTTTATGTTGTTATTGTAATTATTATTCCAATTGTTGTTTTCCTTGTTAGTAATATAGTTATTGTTGTTGTTACAATCAAAATTATGGCTATTATCTAAGTTTCACTATAGCTAAGTTGCAAGGAAACATGCTCGTCAGTCACATTTCTACTCATAATTTTGTTTATTTTATCAATCAAGAAAAAACCCTAAGGGCTACAGAATTTGATGTTCTTTAATATTTTACAACTCCAAGGGGAATACTATAACAAAGAGGCTCGAAATATTAAAATGACATTAGTTAATAAGAAAATCAGCAATTAACAGCTGATGTAGGTCAGGGCAACGAAAAAATTATTTTATTACTACATTAGTTCAAAATTCAACACTAAGAACAGATGATGACAACAAACTCTATCATTATGAAACGTTCGATTTATTTTATAGAGTTTTAAATATTAAGAATATCAATTTAAAACACATTTTTTGAAAAAAATATTTGTATACCTACTCACTCACATGGGCATGTTATTTCAATCACGTGTCTAAAGGCATTTTCCATTGTAGAGAAATATCCCATTCCCCCAGACATATTCTGGTGCAATAAAATGAATTGAACCAACTAAAAGGTAACAAAAACGAGTAAAGGCTTAAGAAACGATTTTCTCGGAATACTTCACATTCGCATTTCAAAGTTTCGTCATTTGAAAGCTCTCTTTTAAGTCTTTATAAGATTTGTTAGAGTTGAAGGGACGCAGTACCCAAAAATTGGTCAAAATATAAATTTTTCAGTTTTTACTTCTTATTATTTACAATATCTTTTTGAAAATTTCACTGAAAGTTTCATAATGGATATTTTCTGTAGAAAAAAATTATTACATATTTTCTGGAGTCATTACTATAAGTTTGAATACGTAATTCCTCTGCTTTCAACCTTTTTTTTCCCTCTGTTTCGCGTTTTTCCATTCTTCTGTTTAATAAATCCCTAAGGTTTGTTTTTTTTTGCTAATTAAGTTAGAATTTTGAAATTTTTAACCTGTGTTCTTATGTATATGGTGCACAATATTGTTCATGGAATAAGGTCTATGTATAATTTTTTTGTTTTTTAAAGTTGAATTCAATAATTTTTAACTTTTTTGTGATTTTTAATATAAATGCATGTTGCTTTTTAACTGTAGCTCACATTTTAAAATCCATACAAAGTTCTTTACCAAATAGTACTAAAAACCAACTGTAAACGTTTGGTGGAGTTATTCTCAAAATTGAAAAAGGAGTAGCGTTTAAAAAAAAGTTCAAAATTTTGACTTTTTTTTAAATAAATGAAAAACTACTTGAAAATATACGTTTTTATTGCCAGAAAATGTTTATTTAGAGTGATCATTATATAAAACCACTATAATTTACATGTTTATGTTATTTTTCCTGGAAATAATGTTTTGGGTATCACTTCTCCTTAAACTCTACATTCCTTTAGATTTGCCAGGTTAAATAATCAATATACCAAAACTAGTTATTCAACTGTCCACCGACGATAAGTGTGTAGTTGAAAGACTATTTGCATGTCATTATAAACCTGAAAAGTTATTTGAATTTAACGACATTTCTTTAATTTAATTTTGCAATAGATTCGTTTAGCTCATTAATGTCTGACTTTATTAGTTTAAAACTTTAATAATAAATTGAATAAGTAATTTTATGTAAGAACTAATTGGTTGGTTTGACATGACGTAGATTCGGACTAGCTTTCATTCATGGTTATCATTAATGATATTGGTGATTATTGGTAGGACATGACAAAATACGCAAACTAAATTAATTAACCAATCGGGACCTTGTTTTCAGTCCCATGGAACTGTTGCCACTCTAGACGTTAAACAAGTCCACTGTATGAAAAAAGTTTGATTAGATATTTTTTAAAGTTATAGTGTTCTGCAATACGGAGAATTTTAATTCGTCCAAAAGAGTTCTATAACAGCTACCTCTTGCGCATGCGCAATTTTCCCGAAATCCTTCTTATAACGTCCGTCATGCACTAGGAACTCGTGTACCAAATTTAAAAACGGTGGATATTTTACCCTGAATTGTATAGTGGTTTCAGACAGATGGACCAATGTTCGAAAACGACTTTTTCGGATTCGGCACCCTCCAACACGTGTAGAAAACACCAAATCACTGTTTCAAGATTTTCGACCTCAGCGCAATACTTTCATTACCTTATATTTCATAGTAGGTCATTGATAGTAAACATAAAGCTTAAAAAAAGTTAGTTACTATATTTATTTTTAAAAAGAATCTGCTTTAATTTGAATCTGCTTAGGTTTTTAGTCAGTGCAAAAGTAACCTTTGCGCACCCCTCAGGGTACTC
This sequence comes from Hylyphantes graminicola, assembly GCA_023701765.1. Lineage (NCBI taxonomy): Eukaryota > Metazoa > Arthropoda > Arachnida > Araneae > Linyphiidae > Hylyphantes > Hylyphantes graminicola. The sequence continues at coordinate 71,483,773 of CM043117.1, read as the reverse complement.
GTAATTTAAAAAAATCCTTGGATCTAGGGAGCCCAGTCGGTTAGGGACTCGCCTAGCATGCGAAAGGTCCCAGGTTCTGGTCCGGGCATCCCCAAAATAACTGCCGACTATAAACGGCCAGTGCAGCCAAAAATGTCCGCCGAATAATAACCCGTGTAGTGCACGTTAAATATGCTCCAAAATCCCGACGCTGCGTACGATGTCGCCCTTAACGGTTGCGTTGGGTGCCTATTTAGGTGTCGGTTCGTCACTTGACTATGGTTCTAAAATACGACACCTGTCGCCAATAGCTCTCGTGTAGCTCTAGTGTGACGATAATTCCAACTAAACTATATAAAAAACTCCTTACAGAGTTTTCGCAAAAAAGACCTACAGATGGCGCTCCGAAATCTCACTCTGAAACAATCGAGCATTCGCTCTTCCAGAATCCTGACTTCAAATTCGTTCGAATGCAAACTTCTTGAATAATACACACGAGTTTGACCCGCTTATCATAAGGCTCTTACAACTTTTATTTAGAGACTCGGAATACCGACTTTTCCAGGTAAGATTCAAATGGTTTCTTGGAATATTTCTATTATTACATTCAGTGACTTTTGAGTATATTGTTGTTGGATAAAAGCGTGCTTCGTTGTTTACGGAAGTTGGTAAAGTTCTAAATTGTTTTAACCTGCAACAATGAATTTTGTAGCAATTGTGCTGATGTTTGAATTTGTATGGTTTATTTATTTGTTGTATTTAAATTGTATTACTTACAGCGCTGTGTTAAAATATGTTGTACATACATTTTTCAGTTTATTTTGCTTATGCTGGGTGCTTGTCAATTGTGTTTAAAAACATTGTTTATAATGCGTTTTTTTTTTTAGATTAAACCCAACATAAAGTATTCTTTTCGTTTTGTGGTTGTTCCATCTGAACCAATATTTTCTCATTACTTTAAAGCAAATGCAACAAACAATTAGTTTTAAATGTGCTTAAAAGTTTTATTTCTTTTAAAGATAAATCATAGAATAAATATTAACGGTATTCAATGAATTGATTCAGGTTTTTTGTATATAGTTGGCGATATCATGGTAACTTATTTTAGTGGTTGTTTAGAGGCATTATATAAAAGTTTTAGATTTTATTCAACCCTTTCAGTCCCAATGACAATTTGGCATCATCATTTAAGAAAAAGTTTTCCGATCGTCTGTAGCTATTTATGACATCAAAAAGCACATCATTCAATCCTTAAAACTTTTTTTCTTTTGGAAAAATTTTATTAATTCCAATAGTTGTCAACCCTATTATATTTTTAAATCATGATCAGAAACATGATGGTGCCAAATGGCATCACTGGGAATGAAAGGGTTAACAGTTATACCTGCATCTCCTACACTCTTAAAACAAACATTCCTAATTTAACTCAACTCGGTCTGAGTGGATTTCACTCCTCCAGACTGGAAAATGCACTTCTCCTTTTGGAGTGGATCCTTTGTGTGTTAAACCTCCGACAGGATCACTCCAAACGAGTGATTTTAACTCAGTCTGAGTAAATATGCATGCCTTTACGGTGTCGAAAATGCACTTCTCCAACTGGAGTGGATTTCACTCTTTTGTTTTAAGAGTGTATAAAAACTAAGCATCCAGATAGTGTTGTCATAAGAAATATATACCTGTTCTCTTTATCAATGTCTGTGGATTCAAATATTAATTTGCGATAGTTGGTTACCTATATTTTAAATACATATTAATTACAGATTTGACAAAACACTTAGTTAAATGCTTAACACTTTATCTGCGTTAGTTTTCGTTGCCGCGTAACGTTTCATGAGCACAGCATAATCGAATCCTTAGTTCTTGTTTGCTTAAACTTTAGTGATATTTGGTTTGCTTCTAAACAAACATTTCCTTTTACAATAAAGCGACTTAAAAAAAATTTGAATGGTGGTTGAAAACGCTAGATATCTATTTCAGTACCACATATATCTAATAATAATGACTATATATGTAGATATTTTGATTTTCAATTAGTTTTGTGAATCATTTACATTTTCATAGTACATACCGACAGTACGGTGTTGGTGAATGTTTTTACTGTAATTTGTGTGAATGTTATGCTTCAAATTTTAATGGTTGGATAATAGATTAAAGGATTTATTAAGGAAAACTACTTAAGGTGCCACTCTGACAGTACTATGAAGTTAATGTCTAAATAACTTAGAAAATGTTTTCTATACTGTAGTAACTACAC